>VMOF01000024.1:14440145-14618546 GCA_011764245.1 Trialeurodes vaporariorum | reverse complement strand
TATTTTCAAAAACAAAAGAAGAATTTAACCCTTTCCCATCCACCATTTTTCAAGCTGAACCTTCCTGTACTCCACTAGAACTCCGTGAACTAGAGCTTCACTGGTAAGTTCAGAGGAAGCCTGTCAGAGCGCAGCATTACTCAGACACCTACTTAGTCCCGTTGATAGCGTCAATTTTGAGCTACAAAATGTTGTCAATTACAGCTCAACAATGGAGCAGAACCTGTAAATCGATTTCGTCGACTACAGCTTGACAGTGGAGAGGAAAGGGTTAAGTTAGGTACAGTCAGCGCACTAACACTTAAGTAATCAAAGCTGTTTATAAACGTCTAAATGGATTTTGCCATTGGCGGTCAAGTTCGTTTATAAACGTCATTCATGATTGCATGTGTATTAAGCTAGTGGACGTTAAAAAACGTCCACATAATTGGTATACGGGTTGCATAGGGGTATGTAGAGTCCAAAAAATCCACTAGGGTAAAGCATGTCTGCAAAACTGCAAAAAAAAAAAAAAAACGACTGAAACAATTGGCCGACCACTTAAGTGTTAAAGAACATCAGTCGACGCCATAGATTTTGGCATAGGTAGGCCATCCACAATATTTATCAAAATGAATCCAAGCATTGCTGGTGGCCTACCCGAGCCAAAATCTAAGGCGTCGATTGACATTATTTAATTCGCCGACTGTAAACAGAAACACCTTCAGAGGTGGCAAGTTGCCATAAGAAACAAATGATAAAATGACAGGCTAGATGGAAAATTATGAAACTGTCTGATAATAATTTTATTGATGATTTACCCTATTTCCTGAAATAGGAGCTTGTGATTGAGCACTAAAAAAAGCGACGGAGCCAGAGGCGTTTTGAGGAATTTGTCTTCCTTTACTCATCTAATTGAACAGACATTTTAGAAAAGAATGAAGCGGTAAAGAGCTATCACACGACTTCAGTCTCTGACTCCGTTCTTTTCTAACACATGTGTTCTCAGATGTGCAAGAGAGAGAAAGACGAATTCTGTGAAACACCTCTGGGTGAAGAAAATAAGCCATAAATTACCTCTTGCTTGCTTAAGAATTGTTTTGGTTGGATCCAGCCAATGCTGAAACAGAAATTGAAAAAGAGACACATACCGTAAACACTTACTCAAATAAACAAAATTCAATGGTTAAGTTTTCAAAAGGTTGATAATCACTGAAAGTAATAAAACCAGCAGCCTTAGGAGACCGCTGGGACCGCTGGCAGTGAACGGAATCAGCAGAATTGAGAGAAACGGTTTGCTGGATGCCAGCAGCTGGATCGCTGGGCAGCGGATGGGGAAAAAAAACGGGTCTATGACACTAGGGAATGACAAGAAATGATTGTAGATAAGCCAAGTGACAAGAAATGCAAAATACTGATTATATAGTCATTTGATCCAGTCAAATCCGTAGCTATTCGTCAGGCAAAAGCTTGCAATAGACCCATTCCAATACTTAGCCACGATACTTCAACTACATTTCATTTTTTTACTATGAATAGCTTTACTTCCAACTTTGATGAAATAAAAGCTGCCCAGACAATAATGGACGATTCTAATTCAGAAGTAAAATTTAATAAAATGAAAAAAAATAAAATTAAAAGAATAAAAAAAATTAATTAAATTAAAAATTAAAATGAATTAATTATTTATTTAAATTTAGTTCAGGGTAATATTTTTCCTGTTTCCTTCTTTCTTCTACTCTTGTCTATTGATGAATACATGGATTGCTGTGTCTGACTTATTTTGTGACATAAGTGGGTCAAAACTTGAGCATTCCAATGTGAAGATGCATGCAGAGAGTAAATAACTATGTCAATTGCGCAAAATAACTTGAATGTATGTGGTAATTGACGTATTTACTTTAGGATAGTAGAAATCGGTTTTTTCTTTTTCTTTTAAACTTCTATTTTATACAGTAGAGCAAAACAGTTTCAGTTGAGATCTAGATAAACTGAATGATCAATGGGCTCTCAAGGAAAACACACTTGAAAAGAAAGAGATAAACCTGACTATGTGATGAGCCAACTCAATGCCAATATGACCATATACAACCTGAAATTAAGAGAGTAGGCTTTTTTTTCTTCTTTTTTTCTTTAACAATTTTCAATATTCACCGCACACTCAAGACAAAAGCCTATTATATTATACTTTGAATAATTAACAGTTACCTTTCTTACAACAAAAACTAAGATACATACTACAAAACTATCCTGATTACTAATCTTTCCTGAGGAACACGAGGTCATTTTTAGGTACCTTTTTCTCAGGAAATGAGAAGATAATTCAAAACAAAATGTTTTAGCTATTCAATGGGAACAGTTGGACTGGAGATTTTTTTGAAATTTTGGAAAATAGATTCTTGGGAAATTTAAAAATTTTGTCAAGAATAAATGTGTAGGAAACTTGTTAACAAAATTTTGGTAATTCACAAAAAATTTATTTTGCAAAATTTCAAAAAAATCTCTGATCCAATTTTGTTCCCACTAAATAGCTAAATCTACAAAAAAAAAAGTGTTTTTCAACTACATTCATTAATTCCTGAGGAAAGGGTAAATAAACAAAGCCATATTTTACAAAGGAAAGATGTTGTGGATAGATGACTATTCCTTTAAAAAACGTCTCCGAGTTTTCACTTGAATTATTATTTCCTTTGAAAAATGAGCCAAACTGAAAGGAGCAGCGATACTTTTTATTTAGCCTATATGAAAGCAACCAGAGGCCATCTCACACACTTTCCTTCTTTTGGACCCTCTTTTCAGGTTCTCTTTTTATTTATAGTAAATTATTGACTCCGGTGTTTGGGAGACTTTCAAGCCTTGTTTCATGTCTCCTTGCTAGCCTCAGCACCACTTCTTTAGTGGGGCTCTTGCAAACTTTTGCTATAGGGGATTGAAGAGTTGATTCTTCCATAAAAACCTGTAAAAATGACAAGAGTACACTACAAAATCACAAAATTCACTCCCAGAATCAGGCTCAATGGCGGAGAGACGCAGGTATCATGGGAGATTCCTATCTAAATTGAGACATCTCTTTATGTTTCCGTAGAGAAAGTGACATATTAGACAGGAATCTCCCATGATACCTGCGTTGAACCGCCTTTACAAACTTGCAGTTATGTGAGTTTATTCCTAAAATTTAGACTTTCTTAGCGTGATTTTTGTGATTTCCCCTGGTCTTGACATCAGATTGGACTATTTATTTGCTCATAGCAAAAGTTTGCAAGAGCCCCATTGTTTCGATGTTCAAATCCCTGTGTACATCAGTATTTATTGCATACATAAGCCCCTCCAACTAAGTAACATAATGTTTTCAAGGCTAGAAAAATCATGGTATTGTCCGACTGTAAAATAAAGTAACTTACACGCTGTTTGTTGGAATCAACATATCGGAGTCCAAAATAGTCTTTCTCCACTAAACTCAGTTGATCGCAAACATAGTCCAACAGATATTTTCCTTTGTGCTGCGCCTGAAAAAAAAAGTAGGATACAAGCAGTGAGCATGAGGTTATGGACGTTAAGCAATAAGAAAATTTAAAAATTGTAGAGGGGGGGGTGGTTAGGGGGTCTGGACATCCCCTTGGTGCCAAAAATTTTCCTACAAATGAGGTAATTTCCCGTATTTTCTGGGGAATTTCAACAAGTTGAGGACCTCTGACTCTTCTCAAGACAACTTTCAGACCACAAACCCCCTCATAAATATTTGTAGATAGGCCACTGGCAATAACTTTCCTCTTCTATTAGGTATGATCATCCTAATGCTTTGTCCTTTAAAAGGGGAGGGGGTCAGTGGCGGTGTTCTTATGTTCGGTTAACTTTATTTTATTGTGTATTTTTAATCTTTTTCCAGTTACTTTCAACTTGTTGGAATACGATAACCCTTTTTTCTTTTGTTTCTTGGATATTGATGTACACATATCTCTAGCATATTTTTGCTTCATTTCTATTTTTTATGCAGACTTCAGTTTGAGAACCACTGAGATAGGTGACTATTAACTCACTGTTCTACACCTAAGCACAGCGCAATAAGGGGGGAAAAACAGACAAACAGACACGCCACATTAAAAAGCTGTCAGAAAGGGTACAAAATTGGAGTAGAATGTCATTCTCCTATTAAATCACCCCTAACCAGGGTATCAAGCAAGGTATTATTAAACTCTCCAACATTCCTAGATATTTCTTTGTTTTTACCTCACAATTTTTAACTTTTTTGCTGAATTTTTTAGGCATGAAAGAAGCCCAAAGCTGTCCAAAATTTTTGACAAAATTAATTTCAAAAGAGAAAAAATAAAAAATTTAGAAAAAAAGTTAGGCCTAAATTATGGGAGAGCCGATGACAAGGTAAAGATAACATCACCAGAGTGGTTGATACTTATCTTGAGCTTTCAAGGGACACATTGCTTCTACTACCTTGATAATCTCAACTGGGATACAGGCAACAAAAAAATGATGCAACGCATACTCTTATGACGTGAATGAACATCCTTTTTTTTAGTAGTCTTCACTTAAAGAACGGTAGGGAGTATTCTAGAGTTTGTTGGAACGGATAGCTCCTAAAACTGTGATGTGAAATAAATGGATTGCAGGTTTTAAAATTAATCAATAGATTAACCGTTTCTAAAAAAATTCTTACATTTAAGAATTAAGATGCTGCATCAGGGTACCCCGGTTTACCAGAGGTGTGCTTTCAATTTTGCCTAGAAAGCACATCTTTTACTAAATATTTAACAATAAGGTAAAAAACATTGGAGAGACAATTATTTTGTCAATTAACTTTAAAACTTCCATTTATTTTAATCTCAGTTGTATGAGCTCCCCAATCCAAAGAATTAAAATTGCTCCCGCACGGAGTCAAAACTTTTAAGCATGATCATTGTGATCAGTAATGATTATAAAGGGAAGGAAGGCTGGAAAGTGCACAAGACCGTGACAAACCAACCGTTCGAGAGCTTAAAAAGAAGATTACAATTTTTCCAATACAGATCATCTACTGAAAATCAATAATCAGTATCAATTACAAATTAAAGTTCAAGCCACACATCAAAATTTTTTCAGAAAAAACCTGAGAGATTATAAAAGAAGTAGTAGATGACCTTTGATAGTTTATAAATTTTGAGCAAATAGAAACTGATAATGATAAGAAAACGGTGTGACAACCAAGTTAGGCATCATGAAAAATTTCAGAAGAGAATTGTTGCAAGTCAGCCAAATGTAAGGCTAAAACGGACTAAGAAGACCAAATATCAATAGTATCATGGAAATAAAAGTCGACATTACAAAAGGTAAAATCGAGGATAATGTCTAAAGAGCTAAGCAATCCACATTCCGTCAAGAGTACGGTCCGGTAAATTTTTCCTGAAAATATCATCCCCTTAATCAATAAAACGAGAAGGATTTGGAGCCATCTTCACAATGAAGTAATCAATAGCTCTCGGCTCAAAAAACTAAGAACATGAAAAGAATCCCGATAACTAGAATTATCTAGAGCCTACGCCAGTCTGGTTATGACAGAAAACAGGCGAGACACACTAGTATCAATCTTAACTATTGGATTAAAACTTTCCCCTGAGATTTGCAAGCCCTTAACTAATGATGCAGAGTAAATGAGCACAAAAATACCTTAAAGTCACATTCTAAAATCTCAGTATCATCAAGAAGACGAACGGTGCACTTGTATATGGCGTTAACATCATTTTTACTGCCAAATTTTAACATGGTTGTGAAAGGTCAAGTTAACTTCCTCGCATAAATATTAACTTTCAAAAGATATGAATCACACACGACACAGATGAAATAGAAAATGTTAAAAATTGATAAGTTTGCGGCTAAAATCGAATATTCATGAGTAAAGTTCACCCTCATACAAGTTTCGAGCATCGAAGCGTCACTAGTAAAAACAAAGCGAAGCAGCTGCTCTTTTTGTCCTTGACAGTTAACCAGTTTGTTATACTTTGAAAAAAAAAATTAAAGTGACATTGACACCCAAAGTGGAATCGGAAAAGTGGATTTCCACAAATACGCTTATTTGTTTATTTAAAATGTTAAAAAATCACCAAAAGAGCAAAACTTTCATGAGGGAAACCAGAAACCTGCTAAACTCTTCATCAAGACCCTGTCATTACTATGCCTGATGGACATTCAACTTTCAACCGGTTCAACCCGATATTTTTGCTTTCAAACGTTGGCGTAAGTGCAAATAATTGCTTATCAAAAAGAGAAAAAATGAAACTTTTTACTTGATAAGAGCTTAATATAAATTTAAAAATTAGCCATCCATTTTACTCTTGAGTATCTGAAGAAAAAACCGAGCATATTACTAGGCCAAAAACTAAAAAGTTGGTAAAGAGTAATAGGATCAAAGCAATAAAAAATGCAAAATGTTGAGTTTGCTTTGCTTTGGTCGCTTCGCATGCTCATAGAGAGCGCCACTTCTCGCGCAAACAAATCACAGGACAACTCGCGGCAAAACAACAGCATGCAAAAAAAATTACGAAGGAAAGACACAGTTGCCAAAATTTGGATTGACCAAATCTTTCGTTATAATTATCAACTATTCCCTCAATTTGATAGTTCGGCTTTCTAATCGTGATTAGTGATTACAGTCTCAGTGAAAATTTTACCAAATCTTACTTGACAGTCAATTTCAGATCGTGCTTTGTGTAATTTCTTCAGTCAGTGAAGTAATCAGTGGCACCTATGCGCAGGATCTGTTGAGTTCAGATATGAGATCCGCGGACTTCCGAAGCAAATAGCACAGCAATGGATTTTAATGATAGTGGAAGTTTCATGGTAACTAGTCGTGTGTAAACATTTAACATGGCAGCAACTAGTGTTGTGGTTCTTGACAGAGGAAATAATACGACGTGCACCATCAATTTACACGGTACGTGCCAGCTTTTAGTGCTTTTACTTTTCTTATCTTCGAACACCCTATCCATCTAAAGTGTCCTGTTTTTAGTGAGTCCTCTAATAACACAAATTTTCGCCGACCGGGCATGCCATGTGATTTTCTCCTTCAAGTTGACTTAGGTTATGTCCGACTTGCATTATCACCAATATCACTATCATGATCTATCTGTAGAAATATCTCCTTGACAATCCTTGTCACCAAATTTTACACTTTCTAATGCTGCATATGTTTTTGTTTCCTCTGTTTTAGGAGCAACAGTTGTATCTTGGAGAGTCAACAATCAAGAGCAGTTATTTGTGAGGTAAGATCTTCTAATTTTTTTCGATGCCCACTGTTTATGTCATGGTATCACTTTGCTCTGGACTCGTATAATGTTCACCCAGCAGTTTTTATCATTTCGGTTCTATCACTTGGCTCAGTGCAGACTCTCCATTTCAGCATCTCATCAGATTTTGCAGAATACCTCAATCATCTGACCATAGGATCAAAAAAATAGAATTTCACTTTAAACATTGAGGGAAGACACTTTTTATCAGTGGCGTGTCGTCAACTGTGCGTCTTAAAGCTGTCCTTAGGTTCTAGTTGGTAAATAAAGATTCATTATTTTGTGGCATATTATGAGCAAATCATAGTAATATTATCTCAGTTGTGCTGCAAGTTAGTTCTTAGCTGTGTTGCAAGTTAACTGTCTTACAAAGCGTTTGATTTGGGGTAGGGGGAAGTTGCGCTGACAATACAAGGAACGCTAAGGTAAACTGAGAAAAAGGAAAAAACATATAGCCGTTGTTCTTGTTTCAAATGTATATGAAGTGGGTGGCTGTGTCTTTACTGGTACAGGTCATAATAGATGAGTTGACCAATGACAGTTCTTAATGGTTATGCTCAGTGAACTGGTTTATAACTTCTCCGCTTCGGAAGCAATTGAAAAGGTTTCAGCACCAATCTACTGTCAATTATTAGTGGCATGCTTGTCTGAAATGGCCTCCAACATGGCATTCATTCAACAAATAAACCTGTAGAATGTTCCTAGGATTAGTGTAGACATTATCACGTACTTGCAGCTCATTAATAAAGCATGAGTCTAAGCACCTAAGCCTCATTTTTCTTTAGGTAAAAAAGGCAAAAAAATTAGAGTAATAGAAACTTGAGGTGAAATTGAAATTGCATTAAACAATGAACGTTAGCCTCAAAAGCATTTGTGATGTGATGTATCATTTCGGAGATAATCATGCAGTGACAACTCTCCCAGCTCATCCATACTTTCAGACGAACTTTATTGTTTTGATTCCTAATTTTTCATGGGTTAGAATGAAAATCTTACCCTCGTTATCTTTGGCGAAGTGGATGACTTGCCACTGATTTACCTGCTAGACCAAGGAAGGACAGTTTGCAGTTGCTCATGGGTGCTAAATGTTCCAAAGCCCGGGAAACTTAACAAGTTCTGAGTCTTTTTCCTCCCAGAATTTCTGTGAAATTCCCTCACGACCTCTCATTTTTTCAAGGTTATGGCTTTTCTTGTTTTGCTCTTCACTTCTTCAAACTTCCACAAAGAATCAAAGCACTGCAAAGAACTGCCTGCTGTAGAAGTCAGGCACAACGTCACTATGCAAAACAGTCAAAACATACTTTAAAAGCTGAAAGTTTTCAATGGATCTTTTTCAGATCTTTCGGCTGCCTCGTCAAACTTCCTCATGTTTGACACTCACACTGTCAGCAGATAGCATGATCGTGCATTTTCTGCACCCCTGCAGTTGCGTAGTTTTATACACTTCACTGCTTTTCTTCTCTCTTTCAGTACTGGAGGGTCCTCTGTAAATAGTAAATACATACTTACATATATTTAATAAATATTCTGGTAATAATTTATTAACCAAATTAAGTATACTCTACAGAGCCAATTTTAATTCTATTCACTCCTGAATCAATATTTTGAAACAATTTATGTGGAGAGAGTAACTTTTAAGTGATCAGAAAATCCGAATGTATGAATCGAAGGTATTCTAATAACAGGGGCGTGCCGTGGTTTCCAGAGAGGGGGGGCAAGAATGCAATCCTGCCGTCCTCCGGGAACAAAATTTTAAATTTGATGATCTTCTTTTTTTTTTTTTTGGCTTGTTACACACTGATTTTGCCGCCCTCTGAAATTAATTTTGAAATTTGATTACCTTTTTTTTTTTTTTTTTGGTTGTTCACCCTGATTTTGCCGCCCCCTGAGAGTGCCGCCTGGGGTAAGGGTACCCACATGCTCCCCCCACGGCACGCCCCTGTCTAATAATAACAATTTTGAACTGCCCCATGCCCCACTTTCTTTTCATTTTGCATGCCGGATTTTTCTGAAAATTTTGCCCCGTTTGATTACCTGCGGATGCAATCATCCTGTGTTTGGTTGAAAGCAAGCAATTTTTTAGAGAAAAAATTGATGTCGTTACTTCATCAGGTGAAGACTCAAGCCCTCATTTAAATCATTATGCGCTACCTAGTTCACCTCCTGAGCTCCAGGTTTAGAAACAGCCAGGTTTTCAGTAATTTCTAATTTTTTTTTTTTTTTTTTTTTTTTTTTTTTTTTTTTTTTTTTTTTTTTTTTTAAGGATGATCCAAAAGACCCACGTCTCCTCATTATAATTTAAAAATGACATTTGTAGGACTCTACTCATTTTAAAGAATGTTCACTATTAGTTTGTTGATTTGAAGATTTGGCACCTGCAGAAACCAAATGATAATCTTGAATAACCTGGCTTATGTTAGTTGAGAACCCCCTAACCCATTGTGCAGTAAATTCAAATCGAAACTCTTAGTGACTGATTTTTCCCTATTTCCTTTCTTTTTACCATGTTTGAACTCATAGGCGGACCGTATCAAGGGCTGGGGGGGGGGGGGCTATAGCCCCACTTTTTTTAGGTGGAGGGGCTAAAAATCGGGATAAAGTTATCACTTGAGACTTGAGAAACAAAAAAACAAAACAAAAAATCATCACTTTTTTTAAGCACCCCCACTTTTTTTGGTCACGGTCCGCCTATGGTTGAACTTGAAGGGAACCTGTTAAATTGTTTCCAGCTGACTGCTCCTTTATCTATTTTTAATAAAATCATTTTATTTTTGGGTGTTGCCCTCGGTGCTGGCTTTTCTGCTCTCGCTATTGATGTGCCTTTTTGTTTGAGTTGGTGCCTTATAAATCATCTTTCAGAGAGTTTGACCTGAAATTGATACCTTATCCCTCAAACAACTGTGATCAGTTAAAAAATCAAAATAAAAGTTTTGTAATGTGGATGCCAAATATTTAATGTCTTTACTATTAAAAATTTTCAGTAGTTACTTAGCTCTCCTTAGTTTTGTTTGACTTTCATGAAATGAACTCGGCAATTAGAATGAGAGTGAAAGTTAACAGTTTTGTTTTCTGCCTCTTTTCTAGTGTTGCATGACACGCTCTGATTCCTCTACTTTTTCTTTTTTCTAAGCGTGAAATTGCGTTACTCCCCCCCCCCCCCCCCCCCCCAAGATAAACGAAAAGGAGAGGAACCTCATCGGGTGGCAGCCTCAACTCTTAACACACGAGAGCTGGTCAAAAAAAGTGAACCGATACGTACCTATGAAGTTCATATTTTCTAGGATTGCTTTATGAATGCTGAATGCTGATGAATAATTTTTTTTTTTTTAGTACTTATGAACTTGGATATCATTTGGTCATTTTTGTCCCGGTATTGTCCTTCTAAATATATTAATGTCCCTCTGAAAAATAGCTTGAAATTTCGCCCAAGGTAAGTTATTTTTACCAAAAAATAATCGGGGTAAAACTCCCTTCCCCTCTATCAGAGATAAATTCCCCCTCCTCAAACCCTTCATTGACCTCTCCCTTAAAACATAATAAAAGTTCAGCTACGAAACTCGACTCAAGATGGCAACTCCCGTGTGTTTAACAGTCCAATAAATCAAGTTTTGAAGCCTTCAGAATGGCAACACTGTGTAACACCGTCATTTGCCGTCAAAGACAAATTAATGAGGACATTCATTCAACTGGTTTATATGAGCGAGAAAAAGCGAAAAATGTGCCTTTTAGGAATGAAATGAAAAGAGAGAGGAAATAGCGAAGCACTATCGAAATCTTGGTGCGAACTCTAGAGGAAGTGCAGAGTAAAAGGATCGCTGCAATTTTTTTATTCTCTCTCTCCCTCTGTCTCTCTTTCTCCTTTTTAATGAGAAGACATGTATCAATTTAACCAAGTAGCGTTTCTCTTAAAAATTGCATTCATACAATCTCTCGCGGTTAATTCGTGCAGATATTACGAGACTGTTGATATCTTGGTCCAAAGACACAAAATTATAATCCTGAGATTTTAGCCAGCTTATTTCCCGTCATTTTGCTAGTGTAACTTTCAACTTTCAACACTTTTTTGATGAGGCGGCACGTATCACTTCCCCACCCCGCCCCACGAGTGGATGGCTGTTCTGATATGTTTGTCTCAGCATATTACTAATACTACTTAAAGTACAATTAGCACATCACATAATCATACTTATAGTTTTTTATCTTTGCTCATTCTTTATCAACGAATCACGCTTCATAATTTCATTCTCATCGCAGAATGGGTTCGTTGCAAACTTAGGCTTTAGCGGTGTGGAGGATCGATTCCTCTGTAAAATCGTGTAAAAATCATATTGGAAGCCTCGGAAAGTCTCAAACTTAATAAATGCGTTTATCCCAATTCAAAAATGGCGATCGACTGCGAGCGAGTTAAAGTGTAAGAGTCCTATCTAATTGCCGCTTTTTCTATGTTGAATCACTTTTCTCAGCATTTTCATTCGACCGCCATTTTTTTTTTTTTTTTTTTTTGTTAGACAAGGTTATACTCCATGGGTGCGAGGCGGTGCGTTCAAAAGCGTTTGATCATTATTTTATCGAGTGTATGTGTTTCGGTGAATATACAGTCACCATCTTTATTTTTGCTTGCCTTTGCCTTACAACCCAGGGCTGCTGTTTTGCGTATAATTAATGCTATTTTTTTATTCAGCGATGATTCCACCGGTTGAGAAAAGATTACACAGTTCAGTTCAGTGTATGACTGTAACGCACGAAAATACTCTGATCTGTAATCTGTCCTTCATCGGTGGAAACTCCGTTCAATAATTAAAATATCCGCAAGTTTTTTAAGTCATCGACGACTCCACCGGTTGAGAAAAGATTACAGATGCGAGTATTCTAGTTTATTACAGTTATGCACTGAGTTGAGCTGTGTAATCTTTTCTCAACCGGTGAAATCATCGGTGAATTGAAAAATAGCATTGATTATACGCAAAACGGCAGCCCTGTTACAACCGTCTCTTAAATCATCTGTATAGCCAAAGCTAGCAATTTATCAAGCCTTTAAAGCCTTCAATGCCTTATTTTAATAACGTATCTTTAAGAATGTTTTGCCTTGGATTATCTTTTCTAAAATGAGTACACACTGTACTATCAAGACAGCTTATTTTGTTTTTTTTTTTTTTTTTTTTTGTTTTTTTTTTTCGTATAATAGTGTTTTAACTTGAGCTATCTCTTAAAGAGCTCGGTGTTACTTAATTTTTCTTGCTCGGCGGCAGTTTAGCACACAAATGCACTCCGAGAGGTTCCGATCCAAATCCAGCTTTAATTCAATTCTTGACCAGCCCGAAGCCGTATTTCAAGCTTAGAACTTATTAAGTTCGAAAGGCGAGTTGGATTCTCAATCAGATCACCGCCGCGCCGCGCCAGCCGCAGCTTCCAACTCTTTTTTTTTTTTTTTTTTAATTTTTTCTAATGTTTAACCGCGGCGTTGTCGGACTGTCACGCTGATTTCTATCCAGTCAACGAACCAGTTTCGTGTGTCACTCTTGCGTGCGCGCAGACCCGGTTTTTTGACTGAAATATGATTGACATTCTAGGTTAGATCAAAACCGATTGATTTTTACTCCCCCCCCCCCCCCCACTTATTTTTTTCCTGTTTCTATTGTCGGTCGTCGAACTCAAAACCTATTTATCAAGTGTTGCTGCAGTTTTTCGATTTTGTTACGTACGACACGACGCGACGCGAAGCTCTGTTGACGAAACTTGAAGTCCTTCGTAGTTGCAGCGATTACTTATACTATGAGTCTTTTGCGCACTTTTGCCTCACACCAGGGACCAAATAATGTTACGTCCTCACGGTCCCGCTCGCATGATGATCGGTGAGCACTTACGTCTTACGGGGGGTATAAACCACACGCAATCATACTTACGTGTGCATCACCATCCAACGTCTTTCAGAGGACCGTCAAGTCGTAACATAATTTGGTCCCGCAGTTCAGAGCATGTGTTCAGTATTCCCATAATAGATTTTAACCGCGAAAAACACGGATGAACACTCTCACAATCAGAGCCACTCAACCACTAATACACTAAAATCCGCACTAATACAGTCGTAAATGCCTGTTTCAAATCCGTCAAAATTCAAACAGCGAGCTTGCTTTTTCTTGAGTGAGCATTTTTTTAAGCAGCTTCGCTGCATAGTAATCACCAAGTCCAGTCATCATTGGCGAAGGGGGCTATCTCTCCCCCCCCCCCCCCACGTTCGGCCCTCAGAATGGGAAAAGGGGAAGCAGGGGGGAGGGAGGGAGAAAGTAAGAGCGAAAAAAGAAAAAGGTGGTCCCTGAGTGGCGAAAATCCCAAGTTCGCTTCCCCCCCCCCCCCCCCCCCCCGTTTGCGAGGGTTGGATCCGCCAATGCCAGTCATTTTATAAGCGTTAAACACTCGATAAATTGATCTTCAGAGAGCGCATCGAATCGCTAACGTTTATTCTCTTGGGACCAAATAATGTTCGGTCCCTAGCGTAAGCTCTCTGATTGGTCGAAACCGCACGCAAGATGCACGCAATTCAATGCTCGGGACAGAACATTATTTGGTCCTTGGTGTGTCAATTGGAGTCAACGTGTGTTTTAGATACGCTTCAATATCATTGAAAATGTGTCTTTCATCAGAATGCTAAAAGAGAGGGGGGAAATCTTTTCATTAGTTTCGGAAACTGATTTTTCCCCTGAACGTAGTTTTTTGCCGAACAAATTTATACCATTTGCCATTTGACTTGCATCGTTGCATCTTTATTCTTTTGTAGATATTGGAGGGAGGGGGGCGGGGATGTGTGAATCACTGCTGCATGCAGAATTCGAATTGATTGATTGATTGATTTCGAATTTGCGTGTTTTGATATCACCCTGAATCATACCCAGTTTTCATCAGAAAGTGAACTATCGTTTTCCTTCCTTACTTTTAGAAATGGACTTTAGTGATTATTAGTAGGTACACAACCATTTGTATGTTTTCATCATTGCACAGTCGTGGACAAAATAAACGTCTTGACGACTCCTGAAGGTTGGCTACCTCCAATACTTATGTCAGTGAATTTTTGCATTATGTAGGTGGCCTAGCTGAGCCAAAATCTAAGAAGTTGTCTGAAATATTTTTGTCCTAGACTGTAGGTACTACAGCTGACATCAAAAGTAAAGGCAGTCACTCCAGCGAAGTGTCGTTTAGGCAACACACATTGCTCGTATCTTTCCGTTCACGTGGCTACAACGGGGAAGTGTACCGCTTGCTGCCTCGACAACTTTTCGCAGGCGCAACTGGCTTCCCTTCTGTTGCCGATAGTGACAGGTTACAGAAAGTGACAGCTTCATCCGTAATAAAACACCTTGGGATTTTCATTGAAAATACTGCATTTGTATCTACTAGATCAACGCTCACAAAACGGCGGCAGCAGTACTTCGCTGCAGGCCCATCCGGGGATTAGTATAGTGTCCCTATTTGTAGACCTGTTAAGACAAGAATACAACCCATGATTGACCAACGAGTTTTAGGCTCTACGAGCACTGCCATTGGATGCAATTTGCACATTATTTGTCTTCAATATAGAGTCCCTGGTATGGTGTACATATTTATGGACGATATTGTTTACATCCTTACCGGATGTCCCAATGTGTTTTTATTACGGATGAAGCTGGTAATTTCAACCATGATGCATCTCAAGAATGTATATAATACCCGAAAGAATCTTTCAAAGCGTAAATAGATGTTGATCGCAGCAAAGGCAATGAAACATTACCCAGTTATACTCTACGGCACTGTAACATTTGCCTTGAACCAACCAACGGACCTAGAATGTAAACAAATGTGCAAAAATCGCATCCAATGCCGGCACCCATGATTTCGCTTGTCTCAACTCTCTAACTGTAGGGACTCTAGGGATAAGACAAGGGATTGTGATCCAATATCCATTCATGAGTATTTTCAGTTGCCAAACAGTCCAAACACCCCCGCTATCTAGCTCGGCGCGCCGTTTCTATACTGAAACTCATCATCATTAAAGCTAGCGGCTAGCTGGTGGAGAAGCCACCTCACACTCGCATCTCGCCTGGTTGATAAGGGGAGGCATCTCATCGGAGCGGGGGTGGGAAAGGGGGTATTTTGGAAGGAGGGATAGGTTGAACGGAGACCGCATAGCACATAGCGTCGCGTCGGTTCCACGGGGCAAAAACACGATAGCGCGCTTTTCTTCAGCGTTTAGCTCGAAGCTGCCAACCACCGCGCACCGCGAGCGAGTTCGTGAAGAAAAACTCGCTCTTACACGTTATGTTGCCGAATCTCGTCGGGAAATAGGTAACGCTTTATTGTTAGCGCGCTATGCGAGTCAGCTGCGCTATCATCGCTTTATTGTTAGCGCGCTATGCGAGTCAGCTGCGCTATCATTAGAAACCGACCAGCCATGAATGGGTGGGTCATGGTCAACGAGTAAAAAAGAGTTTAAATAGGTAAATTGTGCCCACAAGTTTCGAGAAAGGCGGCCTGGTAGAGGCACCCCTTGTTAACCCTCTAGGGCCAGGTTATTTCAAAAGGACGCCACTCTTCCGTTTATAAAGGGAAGGTAGTTAACTGTTCGTGCTTGAGAGAGTTGAAATTGCCTATACTATACATTGAAGGCGCCCGAAGACATCTTATCTTGTACGTGTTTTCATCAATAATCGCGTTTATCCGGAATGAAGAATGGAATAATGTGAAGTAGACCAGAGAAGAAAAACGAGCATATGGATGGGGTTGGTAATGGTCAACGAGTAGAAAGGAGTTTAAACAGGTTTAAATAGGTAAATTGTGCCCACAAGTTTCGAGAAAAGCGGCCTGGTAGAGGCACCCCGTGTTAACCCTCTAAGGGCCAGGTTATTTCTGAAGGACGCCACTCTTCCGTTTATAAAGGGAAGGTAGTTAACTGTTCGTACTCGGAGGAGTTGAAATTGCCTATACTATACATTGAAGGCGCCCGAAGACATCTTATCTTGTACATGTTTTCATCAATAATCGCGTTTATCCTGAATGAAGAATGGAAAATGTGAAGTTGACTAGAGAAGAAGAACGAGTATACTCGGGCTTGGCTCTTAAAGGGTTAATAACGCATTACGCCGAGAAAGTTTGGACACAGACTCATCAGGCTCATCAAAGGCCGTATTTTATTTCCGCTCGTATCAGCGTTTATCCAACGAGCGATACATTTATCTAGAGTGGCAGTTTGCTAAATAACCTACGTAACTCATGGGAGATTTTTAGGTTAGGTTTAAGCGAGTAATTTTTCCATAAGCGTCTTCTTTTATCCACCGGTTGTTATTCAATGCATTTATTTAGGAGTGGATTTCGGAATTTTTTAGTGCTGCTATATCGTTATTTTTGGAGGTTTTTACGCTAGAACTGACTGTTAAATCGCTTAAAGCAAAAGTGTGCAAGATCCCCATTCGGCTTCAAGTGTATAATCCCACTTCGAAGAAATCAAGTGCGAGTGTATACGTGTATCCAATGTGTATACGTAGTTTAACCTGAAATCAGGCAACTCCGCCTGCACCTTGCAACGCGACGATACCACGCGCTCAACGCGTGGATACTCTTTCTTATGTCCTGTCTGCTGCCCCGTTCGCGTCCCTCCCTCCCATCCATTTCAACCGTCCTCCCCCTCCCCTCCCGCCCTCTCTACCTCACCCCTCAACCATCCTCTGCTCGTAACAGATCATCACTCGCGGACTCGCGGTAAGGAGAAGAGGGTGGGTGGGCGGGCGAAAGAGCGGGAAAGCGCCAGCGTTTAAAGCTGAAGAAAGCGCTGGTTGCCCCCCCCCTCTCCTTCTCTTACCCCCTCCCCCCTTCTCCCTTTGACAAATGACTTCGGGAACGCAGCAAAAAACTGCAACTTTCGTCCGACGCGTTCTCGATCTCGTCCCCTTTAGTGTATACCACCCGCCACGCAGTGTCGACCACTGAATTCTCCGCCCTTCCTTCATTTCTCCCCTCCTTGCCAGTAATGCCTGAAACTCTAATTACAATTTATAAATACCTAAAGATACAGCGCGGCGCACAGTATGTAGCCTGGGTTGGCGCATAACCCGGTGGGGGGGGGGGGGGGGTGAAAACTGGGCGAAACGTTAGTGCGCGGTATTGATGCAGTGTGAACCAGAGACAAATAGAGACCCACCACACCGTATGCTTCCCGTGTTAGAAAAGTGAGGCAAGTTTAGCGGTCACAGTTTTGTTCGGGAGTCACCGGCTGCAACAATAAACATAGCCTAATGTTGAACGGTGAAGCTCAACAAAAGGCTGTGATTGGTTCGCCGTCCCGGAAACGGAAACAGGTTTTGCTTGTCGAATGCAAAACACACGCTCATCAGTCAACATTAGGCAATAGTAGGCTGTTGTTCCGATGAGCTTCGACCAAAATTGAACCCCAGAAAGTGGACACCTGTCGCAAGCTTTGTGCTGGGTCTCTATTTGTCTCTGGTGTGAACGGACAGACGAGCCACCTGGGTACCAGTAGTGTGGCGTGGAATTTGGCAACGTTGCAGTTCGTCCATTTAAACCCATGAAAAAGATCGAAGTTTAGGTGTTCGATGAACACCCTCGCATTCGACCTTCTACATTGTTTTAAATGGATTAATACAATGCTGCCAAATTGCACGCTACGCCACTGCTGCCTGCTGGGTACTTGTCATCCTCTCATCTTGTACATACTTCTACTCTGATACTCTGCGTTCAGGATAAGAAGTCCGATGGAAATCCCATGCCTCCCTCCTATTAGGAGCAATGGAATGGTCGAGTTTTATCATATCGCATGGCTAGGAAAATCTCTGCAGAATTAACCACAGCGATCTCTGCAGAATTAACCACAGCGATCTCTGCAGAATTAACCACAGCGACTCTGTATGGGATGGATATGGATGTTAGGATTATATGCATCTATGAGTCGGTGGCAAAACTATTTTTGTTGAAATTTTCATGGTTTCGTTACACCTTTAAGTAGTTTGTAAAATTTTGGAACAGTTTTTTTTGGGGGGGGGGGCAAGAATTTAACTTTAGGGAGTATTTTTTCATGCAGAAACATTCTTGGGAGGACTCCAAATTTCCCTGTTGGCTGGAGGATGTCTCTTCAGATGCCGCCACCCCCCCCCTCTGTTTTCATGGCGAATCGCCCTCCTCCCTCCCCCGGATCGATTTCTGGTTTAAGAAAAGATTGCAGATCAGAGTATTTTCGTGCATTACAGTCGTAGACTAAATAGAGCTGTGTAATCTTTTCTCAACCGGTTAGACCTCAACCTTTAGACCTTTAGAATCAGAGAGGCGTCGTCGTCGTTTCGTCAGGTAGTTTGATTAACTGATCCTCTTGTGCGGTGGTGATACTGTAGTGTGACTGTGACGCCCGCTATCTAATATCGCGGTCCCGTAATTAATGCCGCTTCTCTTCTCTCAGGCTCTCAGCTCTATCACGGTTGATTCCCGCCGAACTTTATACAACTGAACCAATCCCATGATCAGCGTTTATCGAATTCGTGTCTGTGATATGGTCATCTCAGAGACAAATACAGACGGTGCACTTCGCAAAAACAACAGACAACACTCCTCTGATTTTTCCTGTTGTTTCATGGTAATGGTAGATTGATGCGCGCGGGGGGGGGGGGGGGGGGGGGGGCTGGCTGGCTGGGAAGCCAAAAGGAGTGACCAGGCTAAATCAGAGGAATGTTAGTTGTCTGCGGTCTTTCGTTGAATCCGCGAGAATGGGGCAGTCCAGTGGCGTAGCGGCTAAGGGGCTTGGGGGAGCTTAATCCCCCCGCACTTTTTTGAACGGCAAGACCTTTTTTTTTGTTTTTTGTTTGTTTTTTGGCGAAACCAAAAAAAAGCGTTACTTGCTACTACATTAATTCGGTACGTTGAAATTTGATAAGTGAAAAAAAGGGTCATTCATTATAAGCCCCCCCCCCCACTTTCTGTCCCCCAGCTACGCCCCTGGGGCATTTGCAAGGGTCTGAAATGTTGTGTTTTTTATGAAGAAAATGAAAGTACTTGATGAGCTGGGAACAAAGATGCACTTGATTCCCAATCAAGTCCCATTGTTCCGGAGATGATATTTTGGCCCAAAATACATTGTTTTAAATGGGAATTCCGAGTGGTAACGTCACTACGCGCCCAATTTTTATAACTTTACGCGTGTGTATCTCCAAAACCGGGACTCTGAGGAAAAAACAAAAGGCACCATTGCGCATTGCTCTCAGCTCATCAAGTACTATATCATTCTCTTGATGAAAAACACAACATTTCAGACCCTTGCAACTGCCCCATCAAGCGAGCCGCTGCTGCAACCATTTAGAGCTCCGTCTCTATTTGTCTCTAGGCCCTTTGGGCTGCGCCCCAATTTGGGTCAGCCGGACCTTGAGAGAAATATAAGGAAAAGGCGGGAGGAAAAAGAGAAAAGAAATGGGAAAGGCAAGCAAGAAATGGAGAAATAGAAAGCAAAATGAATGACCTCGGCTATATTAGATCCCAAGCCATGTGTTCTGATCTGAAAGTCCCCCCCCCCCCCTTGAAGTAGGGTCATATTATGTTGACCACGTTAATGCGTCGAAGAACAACTTCAGGGGACTGATTCTACTCATGTTTGCGAGATAGCAGGAATCGACCAATCCCATTGGTTTAAACGGCGTCACGTGACAAATTTCGAATCATTATTCGTTGGACGGAAAAATAATTTATTTTAACTGAACGACTCCAAATCTGTCACGTGACGCTGTTTAAACCAATGGGAATGGTCGATTTCCGCTGTCGCGTATTGTTTCGTCCGAAAGAGCAGAATCAGCTTCGTGGTATTCGATTCCTACATTTCCCCTCAGAAGATCTTGCAATTCGATCAGGAAACCGTGTCGTTAATGGCGCTAGCCATCGCGCATCAGCCAAGTTATCTTACTTTTATGGATGCGCCTTCTATTTTCAGGGTAGACTAAAACGGTACAGTCGCGTACGAATAGTTAACTACTTAGTTGTCAAGCTGTCAACTCTTCGCTGACGACAATACCCTTTTAAACTAAAGTTCCCGCGATTATTTTTGCATGAAATAAAAATCTCCGTCATGGTGATATATCCTGCAAATTTTGAAAAATCGACCCAAATGCAGCTTTTTCTTCACAGACCTCATCATATCAGGCAGGGCCGAGTACGGATAGAATAATCGGCGAAGTCGTCAGAACACTGACGTAGCGTGCAATTTGGCAACTTAGTACTTTCTCTATTTAACGCACGAAAAAGATCCAATTATTGGGTGTTTGATGAATATCTTGGAGTTTGACCTTTGACCTTTGTTTTTTGACATGGATTAAATGGACAAAAGTCAACTTTGCCCAATTGCGTGTAATGCGTCACAGCTACGCAATAAATTACTGCCGGTTTAGAATGTAATAAATCCTCCCTCCCTTCAATGAAGTTTTCAAATCAAATGTCTTGGACACAGTGGACACCCCAGGCCCAATTTCAATATTTTAGAGTCAAATAAAATTCATTAGCGATGTTTCACTTAGTGTGTTTTAATTAAATTGTTTGGAAAATAATTTTAAGAAGAACGACGTATCCAACCCAGGTTGTTGCTCTCGGTTAGGTCCAAAGAGTCAGTTTCCGAGTCATCTCAACTCCGTTAATTTTTTTTATACAGTACTTTAAAACACGAAAAATTACCATAACTTGTGCAAATGTTAAGTAAGTCCCATAAACCATTCTGCAAATAAAAGGCGCGTTAGTTTTAGCCCCCCCCCCCCTGCAAACTTTGTTTTGATGTCTACTCTTTGGTCCGGAATGCGGTTTTTTTTAAAGATTGCGGCTCAAATTGAAACTTTGACAGCCCACTATGCGCTCCCTAATTATTTTTGAATATGGACGTCAAGAAACCCTTGAGATGTGAGTAAGACAACGACAAAACATACGGGACTTCGTTCGATGTAATTGTGATTGTAAATTAACTTGGGATCTTTTAACCAATACGTTGAAAAGAATTATTATTTTAAGGTAAGTACGTGGAACCCAACGATCCAATAACATTTAAGAGAACAGTGAACAGAGAACATTGTTTACTAGTATGCTTTTGCATTTGACAATTTGAATCTAATTTCCTATGGGTAACTTCACGAGAGTGGGGGAGATGAAACATTTGTTTGGGTCCAATTTTAATCTTGTCTTTCATCATTAAAATGGTCTAGTAAAGAGAGCTGTCTCTGTTTTATTCCATTTTATTTTGAGCGTCCAACTATGTGCATACCAGAGCTGCCGTTTCGCGTATAGTTATTAGTGAAATATTTTTCAATTCACCGATGATTCCACCGGTTGAGAAAAGATTACAAAGGTTCAGTATATGACTGTAATGCACGAAAATGTTAGCATCTGTAACCTTTTCTCAACCGGTGGAAACACCGTTAATTAATTAAAATATTCGCAAGTTTTTTTCTCATCGAAGACTTGACCGTTTGAGAAAAGATTACTTACTTACAGATGCAAGGATTTTTGTACATTACAGTCACGCACTGAACTGAACTGTGTAATCTTTTCTCAACCGGTGGAATCATAGGTGGATTGAAAATGCCATTGATTATACGCAAAACGGCAGCACTGGTGCATACCAGTAGCGCAACGAGAGTTTCTTCGTCTCTCTCTTTTCTCCATTAAGAAATGTATGTTAGACAAGGATGGACAAGGGGATAAAACCCCCTCTTCCTGTCCTTTTCCTACTTATACATTCAAATGGGAAATTAGAGAGATGGAAGAGATCCTGGTTGCGCCAGTGACTATACCGTCCCCAATATTGACGAACTGCGGCAAACAGTTTTTTTTTTTTTTTTTTTTACCGAGGATCCTTTTTCCTTATTTTGTGCATTTCGTAATTTGTGAGATTTCACGCCTCTCAAATGTCTCTCTCGTTCAAGGAAAAGAATTCATGAAAGCTTTAAATGAATCCGTTTCGGCATGCGCAGCTGCGTTTCCAAGTGTTGACACTAGATGCAGCCGGTGCCGTGCGTTGCGTTACGATGCGGCTTTGTTTGCGTCGCACAGTGGAACGATTCAATGGAAGAGGCTAGACATAGGATGAAAACTTAATATGTTTATATCTTTGTTAATACGTAACGTAGAAGTTTGAAAGTTTTTTCATAGGTATTGTTTTAAACTTTTCTGCAAAAATCACCCTTTACAATTTGTTTTCTGACTCAAAAAACATTCAAATTTGCATCAGTAGTCAGTCACACTTTCATGCCCGACCGATCCCATAGACTCGCTCCACTGTGCGTCAGTCGCACCGCGCCGCTCGCGGTAGTGGCACTGTGGCAGTGCTTGGTGCACTGACTTAGAGGACCTAGTTATGGTTGACCTGATTTATTTGGACTGAAAATTTTAGTCACATATTTATATTAAAAAAAAAAAAAAAAAAAAAAAAAAAAAAAAAAAATTACGCTCACTTTGAACTCTTAAACATTGAACATAAACAACAATAAAAAAAAGAACTAAACGTGATCAAAAGTTGAATTGCCCGCGGCGTAATCTCGCATTATCTTTATTATGTAAAGTCAACGAAATTCTGATGGCATTAACATAGAATTTATTGCCAGGCAAAATAAACTCAACTCGGCCTTTACTGACCTCAGGGTTTTTTTTTTATTTTATTTTTTTTCTTTTTCACTTGATGGCCGATCCATACCGTGTATACTAGCGGGTGCAAAGGATACCTGAACAGGTCATGCAATCTGCAACACACGCAAATACCATTTAACACTTGTACCAGCAAACGCTAACGTTTTGACAGTCAAGACTTCGAGTTTTGTGGCCAGTCAGTGGCGAGGCGTGAAATTTGGCAACAATGTATTCTCTCCATTTAAAGTCACAAAAAAGTCGAACGCTTCAGTCATCGGCGATGACCAGGCATTTCGACTTTTCCAGTGTGTTTAAATGGGAAAAATAAACGTTGCTAAATCGCACGCCTCGCCACTGTGGCCAGTTCTCTTGTAATCAAGACAACCATCAGCGCTCTGTTTGCGCTGTGCATTCTAATTTGGCCGTCAGAACTTTAGCGTTTGCTATAATATTAAGAACCAGATAATGTTGCAGCTAGACGGTCCCGGAAATACTTTGGAAGCGGTGAGGATTGCGTGAGGCTTTAAAGCTTTAACCCCCCCCCCCCTCCCAAAGTGCTTATGAACCGCATCTTTACAGGGGACCGAACCTTGAGAACGCAGCTTCATTTGGGCCCGCTAAATGTTCGGTACAGACGGTTCCTTATTCTTGACTGTAAGTTGCGAATCCTCACTTTTGATTGGTCGAGACACTCTCACATTCCCCCTATAATGATAAAGAACAAGGACCGTCCGTCCCGAACATTAGTGATTAGTTGGGCCTTGGTCCCTGGTGCATCCTGCCCGGAATAGAATTTCACACCGGTCTATTAATTACAACGTTAATTATCTTGTTCGGAGTATTATTTCCTGTAAAGTCGGAAAACTTGGACTCCTGATGATATTCTAGGAAGGTGTCGCTGTATAAGGTAGTTTTGTCTTCGTATTTTTCTTCATTAAGGGGAGAAGGAGGTCCTATCCTATGTTAAACAATGTTAAATATGCTTCACTTCTGGTGCACTTTTCTCAGGAACTATTTTACCTACAAGGCTGCAATTTTGCATGAAGTTGTGTATGAGTGTTAACTATAAGTGGAACTAGGATTATAAAAATTCATCGAAAACCTTTTTTTTGTTAAAGTTGAAAGTTTGGTTGATTTTTTCACTTTTTTTTTGAGCTTTGAATGTCTATAAAAAAAGTATCCCTTTGTCAGTGTGGGGAAAGTGACGAAGTTCATACAGTAAGATGGGGATCCCTACGCGTATATAAAGACCGCCATCATACGATCTCGCGTTTAAAAGCTTTCACGAAGTTGAAGAGTAGTTTTTGGAAGTTTTCAGTGTCACCCTCGTTAATTTTGATAGTTTCTACCGTGAAAAGCTTATACTTTTGAATCCATCGAAAGCGATGAAAGCTTGCAACGCAGCCCAATTCAGGCGTGCGAGCGCGTGAATATCGCCTTTCTCACAAACTATAGTCACGCTCATGTCGATTCGTGAACAGTCGTTTCCGATTCATCAAACTGTGAATTCTGACAGTAGACTCTCTGATTTTGGAGCTTTAAAACAAAGAAGGGGGAGGGGGATCAAGAATGTAACACATGTGGATTTGTAATGATATAAGTTCAAAGTTCCAACATTGTAACAAGGCATCCCGATGTGCGGTGGAAAAGCTTTTGATTTTCTCTGTCATGAACATTGTGAGCGAAACCACACTTGTTGACTGCAGCAATCTTGGCGCGATTTTGAGGCAATACGACAGGTGTTGATAATTTCTGAAATTTTCCAATGATCTAGAGAAGACCGTAGGATCACCTGCTTATTCCTAGGGAAATTCGGCGAAAATTTTGGCGATCTTTGTTTAAGCGAAACACGCTGTCGGAGAGTGTCGTGGAACGCTTTGAAGGAAGTATTTAATTTTGTTTTGGAAACGCTTAAAAGACTGTAACTGCTTTTTTCGTTGTTTTGATTGGCGGAGACTTTTCGGTCGCGAGTATACTATTCCACCATTTCTTATCAGCGATTCCTCGCATGAATAGTTCAAGTTTACAAGTATAGCTCTGTAACAACTTGGCAGGAAGAGGTTATGAAACTAAGGCTTTGAACAAAGATTAAACTAGAGTCGCAATTGAATGGAAGGCCTGCGTGGTCAACGCAGATAATGGATCGGAAACGCGGGCTGGCCTCTGATTGGCTATAATTGAGGGTCCAGACTGTTTTTGGCTTAGTGGAAATTAGCTCGAGGTTTTCCGTTCCGGGCCGTTTATCTCAAAATCTGTTCAAAATTGATACGTGCAAATTTACACCGCGCAGTCGATTTAGCAAAATTTTCTCAACAAATTGATAGGTTATAAGTACTTACCAGTTTTTTGAAAATTCGAAAAAGACTGTCTCACTTGAATAGTACACGTAATAGTGTGTTTTCATGCTTGGCGTGTGTTGAGTAACTCACTATTACGTGTATTTTTCAACTGAGACAGTAATTTTCAAATAAAGTGGCACTTATGACCTATCAATTTGTTGAGAAAATTCTACTGAATCTACTCTTATTAATTTCCACAGTCTATTTTCCACAGGTTTCAAGATAAATGGCCCGGAACAAAAACCCCCTTGTTAATTTCCATAAGGCCAATAAAAGTTTGGACCCACGATTTCCCTCCATTTCCAGCCAATTAGAAGCCGACTTTTATCAACATTATCCACGCTAGCTCTTAATAATGTTTACTCTTTGGTTTTGAAGGGGGGGGGGGGGATCTTACTGAGGAGGACCGACTTAATCTTTTAGGGACCGTATGCCTGAGTATATACGTTTATCCGTTTTGCGTGGTTTTAATTCATAATAATAATCCTAAAAGAACAAAAAACAAAAAAACAAAAACAAAAGAAACGTTCAACAGCAGACATTCCAACAGAGTATTTCGTGGAGCGCCTTCAATTGTTGATGTAGGTGAAAACATGTACCGCTGAGTATAGGATCGTTTATCTACCAGCTAGATTTAAATGAGATTTGAAATAATTTATAAAAAAAAAATAATTGGACATTGATATAGACCGATAGACTTTGTCTACGGAGAAAACCTCCTTCCTCAGAGGCTTAAATCCCAAATACAGAACTTGCAGGATTTTTTATAACATCTCTTCAAGTCTTAAATAAAATTAATGGATCCGTGAAAAATCTACCCCGAGCAGCTTCACCAGAAAAAAAAGAGTACAGGCGAATCACCCTTTATCCGATCCTTGTACTTTTGTTAAACTCCTGACAAGTACCTTTGATTCTCATTCATATTTCGTTCCAATCTGTGATATTGATTTTTTTGTTTGTTTTGTTTTTTGTCTCTACAGTAAGCAAGCAGTGTTTGATGGTAAAAAAGCTATCAGAGGAGGGATTCCTTTTGTTTTTCGTAAGTATTTTTCATTCTCATTATTTGTTTTTTGAGACATCTCTCTTTTTACTTTGAATGAACGCGAAAGTGGGTGCTCAGTGGAAATGTCCTATTTTAAATGTCCAACAAGAAATGCCCATTAAAACACTGTCCGCTCTAAAATGTCCAATGCACAATTGTCCAACGCCCCAACCACACTGGCCTCTCTTCTGCAAGGTGTGGGGAGTATGAAGAGTGGCCGAACAGGAACCTTGAAGGTGAAACTTAGCTCGTGAAAATCTCACGATAATCTTTAATTCATCGATAGTACATTGGAATGCACTTGTTAGAGGATATCAATATGGGCTAAAATTGTATGATCCTCTGTTTTTTTCTAGAAAATGCATTTATAACGTGCGCCTCTGTCCGTTCAATCTTTATCAAAACTATACTTATGCTTCGTCCACTCTTCCAATCTCAAAAAGAGTACTGGGTAGGAAGGGGCTGGGATCTTCGACCTCGTAAGTTCCCCCTCCAGCCTCCTGGTTGCTGGCCTGCTCTTAGATGATTTGGAAGTATTGAATTCCATTCCTGTTTGCCTTTTGTGTCATTCCATCTTAATAAAAGCATTATGCCTTTAAATGATGTTACACTATTCTATTGTCCCAACAGCACAATTTGGAGCATGGAACTATGGACCACAACATGGGTTTGCAAGGATTGTTCGGTGGAATTTGGAAAAATCTCCTGAAAGACTTCAAAGTGGGGATGTAGAAGCTGTATTTTCTTTGGTCGACTCAGAATACACCCATTCCATGTGGAACTATCCGTAAGTTGCTTCTGATCCTTCAAAGTCCTCTCAGCCTGTAAGTTTTTTCAAGTTCAGCTAAAAACTTAAGTGACAAGTAATAATCCAAAACTGGAATTTTCTCCAAATCTTTGCTGAAATGAACTCTCCTTCCCCTGAGTTTTATTCCTTGGAGCCGCCAGCCTTCATTTTTCTTACTGTTTCGACAGGTGATGTCACTAAAAATAATGAAAGAAACCTAGCCAGGGTATCTACTGTCAGGCAAAACTGGGAAATTTCCGGGAATCCGGGAATCCAATTCTATCTGCTAGTTGT
This sequence comes from Trialeurodes vaporariorum, assembly GCA_011764245.1. NCBI lineage: Eukaryota > Metazoa > Arthropoda > Insecta > Hemiptera > Aleyrodidae > Trialeurodes > Trialeurodes vaporariorum. The sequence continues at coordinate 14,591,213 of VMOF01000024.1, read as the reverse complement.
CACGGACTTCGTTTCTAAAACCAGAAAACGAAGTTGTTCTCTTGCAAGTGGCTCTCTTTCATGGTGTTATTGGGTTATCATGCCCTCTTAAGATTTCAGTCGCTAAGGTTACGATCACTCCGTCCAGTCAATTGACAAACTGTGCTTTGAGGCAGCTGATAGCACCAATAAAAAACAATCTCCAAAATTTACGCCCATGACAGCCCACTATTGAGCAGACGCTCAGTTTTGATCAACATAATGGAAAAATTTATTTCCTGTTCTGGTTGATCACATAGTCTGGCATCCTTGATGAACTACTTTTCATGGCGCTGGCACTTATTTTTAGTGCATTGTACCGTGCATTAAGCTTAGCACATAGCACATTATACCACTTCCAACTCATTTTTTGTGATTTTGGCACTTCATAAGTTTTGCCTTTCAGGTCCTCAATTATATCAATTGTGTCTCATTTTCTATCAACTCAATTCTCATGATAAATTTTTTTCCTGTTTCAGATTCCGTCTCACGTATCGATTGATACTTAGAGAAAAAGAGCTGCATTTCAACATCGGTGTTTACAATCCCAGTAAAGATCTGCCTTTTAGTTTTAATCTTCTCCTTCACACATATTTCAAAGTTCCTGATGTTAGACGATGTCAAATCACAGGACTGTATGGAACAACCTTCATTGATAAGGTACTTTTCCTCATCTTATTTTCAACTGCCTTTTTTCTGGTTTTCATCTTTAACGCCGCTGTTTTGATTAATTTTTTCTCAAGCTCTCATTTTCGAAACTTTGATTTCAATCAAGACTTGGTTAGGTATGAACGAAGCATCAGATTTATCTAATTGATGTCAGTTTTTGATTGGCTGAAGTAGTTATGGATAGTGAAGTGTCTACGTATAATTGAGGAGTACTTCAGTAAAAGTGGGGGAAAAACAGAGGGGCTGCTCGTGCTAAAAAGTCCTGATTTCAAAAGGTGATTGTATGAGATTATGAAGTGTTGGATTGGGTTTTCTTAATCAGTTAAAGATTATAGACTGTGCACTCTGATTGTCCGGTAATTCAGAGAAGTTTTCCTTGTCAGAATCTCACGCAAAAACATTTTGAAATCAGGACTTTTTCTGTTTCATCCGCCTTTTTACGGAAGTACTAATTGTCTTTCTCCCTTTTTAACCTTTGTAAAGTGGGTCCTCTGCGAATTATTGCCAAAGCAATTTTCATCGCTGATCATGATGTAAAGTGATGCTAGTATAATGATGCACGCCCTTTAAATTACAAAAATTTACCCCTTATTCCAAGAGTAACAATAAAAGTCACTTTTACTGCCAAAACTAGATACAATTCAGCTCTGCATCTTTACACCTTTAATACTGGGGGCGTAAAATTCAATTAGATTGTCTTAGTTGATCATGTAAACAAACAAGTTATCTGTCACATCAACTATTGATGAAGGTCGTTTCAGAGGTGTAAGCGCACCTAAACCGGTTATCTTTAGGATTTTCCAACATTATTTCTCCTGTTATGTGATAAATAGGAATGAAAATGCATTTTAAGTGTTGCCTTTTCACCGAAAAATGCTTTAAATTAAAAGTTTAAGCTGCAAGCAAGTTTTGTTTTGAAGGAATGAAAATTGAATGTTTACCGAAGATAATCAGTCTAGGTGCGCTTACATTTTTGAAGTGAACTCTAGCTGCATGAATTTTCCAAAATTTCTTGAAAGAGTGGTTAACCTTGTCATATCAACAAATTAAGCTAAAATCAAACAATTATAGTGGTTCTTTATTCGTTCAGCTGAAGTGGACATAGTAAATCAAAATTTGCCATCCAAATAGTGTACAAGAAGGAAAGAGAAAGGGTTGAATAAAATCCACCAGTGCGGTGCAGAAAGTGACTTGTGTCGCAGTACCAGTGAACAAAATCCCAAGACCCAGATAGCCTGCAAAGCCCTGAAGCAAAATAATGTTTTCTGACAGCTTAATGTCCTTAACTCACACCAGCTTAGCTGATTCTCAAATCCTTTGTCTCCACTGCTACGTATCAATTTTATTAGTTGTTGAGAGTGTTGAGAATCAACAATTGGGCGTCTTATCATGTTAATTTAAGTGATTGTCATTAAATATTATGACGTAAAGTGTCACTAATTTTTGCATTGGATTGTGATTTCTCAGTCTCTCCCTCAATTCATCCCACGTAATGAATGCTCTTTAATTTTTTCGTCCTCTCAATCAAAGCAAGACGCATCATTTAAGCTCAGATTGTTCTGTGACTTCTTGTTAGAATTTCAGCTTTCCAACTTCTAAAAAAATGGTTCAAAAAATCATATTTTTTATTCTTTTATTTGCCGTTCAGTAAGTATGTTTTGCGAGTACTAAGTCTTTACTTTGTTTCGCTTTGCGTATCTCTCCTTCTCTTGACCGCAAGCTGCGGATAACCTTTCCTTTGAAACTTGGTATTGTTGAGACTTGGCATGAGATCGAAGAAGAAAAATTTGATCCTGTCAAAACGCATTTTTCATTAAATTTTTCAAGCAAACGTACAGTAGAATCTCGATTATCCGGATTTTCCAGCCGGTCCCGGCGAAATCCCCATACGATTTTTTCTCCGATTATCCGGATTTCGGTTGTCCAACAATTTCAATTATCCGGACAGAATTCGCGGTCCGGCAACCAAATTTCTCCTTAATATTGCTTGGAAAAGAAAGAAAATAACCAGAAAATGCGATGTCCTATAAAATGGGTAGCTCTGTGTTTACGCGGCAGGAATAACCGTACACGGGTTGCATAACATTGCCTTTAAAGGGGCGTTTTAAAGAAATCTTCGCCGACTGCATTTCAATGCGTCTAGATTGCGTTTTTTGGCGAATTTTGATTAACCGTGTATTCGATTATCCGGACAACATTTTCGGTCCGACGAAATCCGGATAATCGAGATTCTACTGTAACAAGCGCCATTTGCTTGAGGGTTCATTCTGGTCCTTTGATTCAGTGATGTAAATTGTGATCAGCTCAACCATGAAAGGCATAGAGCTGTTTTTAAGACTGTTAGTTTTATGTTCTTCAACATTCATGATTTCAGAGTGATATCAATAATCCGGTCTACCAAGAAGGTAGAGAACTAGTGATGATTGGTGAATGGACGGATCGAATTTACCAGAACACGCCTCATGAGCATGTTATCTCAAACGTTGTCTCGGGTAGAAAAATGAAAATACAGAAATACAATTTCCCTGACACAGGTGAGCCTTCCCTAAATTTTTATCTATTCTGATCACTTGTGGATTTTGTATAAAATCTAGTTTTACTATAAACGTGATGGAAAGTTGGAGTGGAAGAAGGGATCAAAGGATATCTTTGGGAAAACTGAGCTAGATTCCATTGTATTATCATAATTATTGAGAAGTTTGTGAAATAATACATGGGTAGGTTTTGATGCGTCAAAGAAGAGCTGTGACTTTTGTTGGAGACAAAGAGAGACTAAGCTCTATGCAAGCCAGGGGTGCAAAATGTTCCAAAACTTCGGAAGTTTATGCGATCCATGACTTATTTCCTCATAGGATTTTAAAAAATTTCCTCACAAAAATTTGAAAGTGATGTCTTTTTTTTGGTTATATTATCATTTCAACACCGTATGTTCGTAAAATGAACGATATTTTCCCATTTTTTACACTATTTTCCTGGAAAATCCTTATTGCCATTATTTAAAAAAAAAAAAAAAAAAAAAAAAAAAATTGGACAAATTTCCTCACTTTCCCAGAAATTTCCTCACTTTCACGCGGACCGCGGACTGCTAGATCGGGCACATTTTGCACCCCTGAATTGCAAGCAAGAATACATTGGGTAGATTGAAGGTACATTTTAATCTCAAGGATTCAACAACTCCATCTCCTTCTCTAGGACAAAAAGGCAGCGGTTCACTGCTATTATTCTAAAAAATTTAAATGACAGTATTATGAAGCTTTGCTTCGTAATACATCTTTAGACTGTCCAAAAATTTGTGGCGTAAACCAAAATTCGCTTTTGTTTTTGTCAGGTATTGATAGTCAAAGTTTGATTTTGACCAATTTGCAAAAAATAGTAGCCTCCATTCAAATGGTCACATTATGAATTGGTGGCCCGCTGTATCTCTTGAAATAATTTAATTTATGTTTTAGGGTTTTTGAAGTGTAAAACAAGTTTCTGAATATTTTTTTTTTTTTTTTAAAACACCAGCACAAGGAACATGTGATCTGGGCGGCTAGACTTTACCATTACTTCTGAAAAATCTAGAAAAAAAAAAGTTGGTGGCTAAGAAATGGCTTTTGGCTAAATTTTATGGATTTGTTATATTTTTATTCATCTTTAAAATATTACCAGCCCAAATTTTCTTGTAAATATGGACCATTCAAAGGGGAGCTACCAATTTTTGAATGGGTCCTTACTGATTGATGTATCAAACACACTAACAATGATATCAACTTCTAGTTTGTTCCAAAATGCTTAGAATTATACGTTTTTTTTCCATGCATATATTGAAAAATAGACAACTTCACTTGAAGAATTACATTTAGGGAAGGGAGGGTGACAACCAACTTCTAGGGATCCCCAGGGGTAGCCCAAAAATTAGGAACCCCCTTGTAAGGTGTAGCCTTGAAGTAATTAAACTCAAGTGTTACCATTTTTTTTTTTTTTTCAATCTGTTGCCGATATAGTTTGAGCAGAACCTATTGCCTTTCAATCTCAATATTTTTGTATTGTAGAATCTTTTTCTAGTTTTGTTTTTGCTTTTCAGTTGTCTGGAATCCTTGGGTAGAAAAAGCGAAAGAAATGAGCGATTTTGGAGATGACGAATATCCTAATATGATATGTGTGGAATGTGGTCATGTCTCTAGTCCAGTAGTCCTCTTGCCTGGAACTGCTTTTGAAGCAAGTCAAATTTTACAGGTAGGAAAAAAAAGTGCATTCTTTACAGTAAAATGAGTCTTAAGCAAAATTGTTTGCAGCATTGCAGAGCATGATTTCTCATGGATATCAACCTTAAAAAACTGATGAATGCACTCAGAACCTTTAGAATCCACTCATACAGTTGTGAATGCCTTTTTAAAATCTTTAAAGGGGACGCACACCTAAAAAAGCGTAGTTGAGTTAAGCACTGGAATCAACGAATGAAAGTGAGACATGACCGATGGTGTAATCCGTTTCTTGAAATTCTACTTCGTTGGGAAGATACAACGGCCGAAAGATCTGGCGCTGATTCTGAATCTGCTCTAACTGCATGATGCGATACTATTGCGCTTAATGTAAAACGCAGCGCCGGCGCCGTTCCCCCTCAGTTTGTGAGGTTATCAGAACTCCCAAGTAAAAATTGCTAAGGACCGAAATTGAAGAACAGAAAATTTTCTTTCCAATTGTGTCTTTATTTTTTCTTCAAGATTATTTTTGGCTGAGATATGAATGAAAACGGCAAAACTGTGGACTCAGTTCCAATGTCTGACTTACCATCTTGAAATTCTTAATTCACCGAAAATGAAAGTTTCTCGGCCAGAAAAAGCATATCACTAACTTTAATGTAATGAATCGATACAAAATTTTGCGTTCTTTAATTTCACCTCTTAAGATTTTCCACCAAAAATTGACTGTTGTCAAGGAAAATAGGAAAAACCTAATCACGAATGCGTGTTGGAATTGAAAAAGCGGCAATTTTACTGTTTGAATTTGCATTTTCCGGGCCAGCGGCTGACCATAGGCAAGAAAGTCATAGAACTGAATTTGAAGAGCGTAAAATTCACTATATGTATGGTCCATCAACAGTTTTCATAAGTAAACTTTGAGTGGCTAGAAAGACAGGTATTTGTGAATGCAGAAAGTCAGAAATTTGAATGAAATCTGAAGTATTGCTGTTTTCGTTCAGTTCTCAGCTAAAAAAAATCCTGAAGAAAAAATTAAAAACAAATGGACAGGAAATTTTTTGTCCCTAAATTTTGGTCCTTTGCAATTTTTACGTGGGAGTGCCAATAACCTCACAAACTGCACAAGAAAAGCGCAGGCGCTGCATTTCCCACTGAGCAAAATGGTACCGCATCGTGCGGTTGGAGCAAATGACGTCAGGGCTGAACCTTTTGGCGGCTGTATCTTCGCAACGAAGTCGAATTTTGAGAAACGGATTTCACCATCGTTCATGTCTCCCTTTCCTCTATAGATTAAGCCAATGTTGTTCTTAGGGTGTACGTCCCTTTTAAATTCAAGCATTGTGCTTACAATTTCTACACCATGAAACATAGTGATCAAGGTTAGTCACCAAGCAGAGTTACCGAAGATATTATAATTATCATAACTACAAAACTACGGTCATAATTTCTTTGGTTGCTCTCGACTTAAGAAATTGCATTCCACCCAGTTCTGCGTTTGGTGAATGAACTTGGTGATTAGCATTTGCTTGTTCGATGGTATAGAAATGGTGAACGAACTGTTCTAATTCACAAATTTTATAAAGAAAAAGCATTGAGCCACAAAATTTCAGATATTAGATGAATATTTGAGAAGGCCTCGCCGAAATATTTTGCCAGAAATTGAACTGAAGCTCAAAGTACCATACGATAAAGATATACTGTACCATTCACCAAACCATACCATAAAGATATAAGGTCTCATATGGAGACATCGAAGCATACTCTTCATGACATCAAGACAAATGAATCTTCTGTCTAGTGACCTTAGGCTGATTTCTTATGCAGGAAACGGGTTATTACTGTTAAATGTGGGTCCATTTAGTGCTCCTATTAGAAAAAATGGGTTTTTCCAAAGTCTGGCGGTTCCCTTCTTGTTTACTGTTTTGAACTACACTATTTATCTGTTTTTTATGGAGAGACTCTTAAGATGATTCCAGGGTGGATTAGTTCCAACTGTGGACACCACGTCACGCTGCTCAAAAAGTCAACAGTTTTTTGCTAAATTTGACAAATTGACGCTAAAAATACAAATTTGAGGAAAGTCAGCACCTGCGAGCATACTTCAGGAAGATACCCTGAAAGTTTCAGGCTGAAGCACCCAAAAATAAAGCCGGAAATTATGATTTACGAAATTTCCCGTAGGCCGCAATGAGTGCGAGTGAGGCAGATAGATGTATCATCACTCGCGCTCACTCTCACTCACTAGGCTTATGGCAAAACGAATTTCATAATTTACGGCTTTAATTTTGCTCATTTTGGGCTCAAAAAATCCTTATAAAAATTTTGCAGGTGGAGACGTTATTGGATTTTGCGTTTATCTATGGTTTCAGTTTAAAACGCCAAAAACACAACTTTTCCAAGAAGTTACTAGTGGCGTTATCCATCGGATTTAAATCTGGAAAAGTTTCGCCTGGAATCACCCTAAATATTTTTTTCCAAAGTAGGAAATTTGAGCAAACTAGATTCCTGTGAAATTGACAGTATTAATGTAACATTAATACGGCCCAACATTAATAATGTTATATCTCAGTGAACCACAAATAACTGTGATTGGTGGACCAACACTTTGTAGTGCTTAGTGTGTTTCATTCTGTTTTGATAGAACATTTAAACCGCAGTAAAAAGGCAGTGTTCCATCGTGTTCCAACAAAGAATTTGTCTTGATGGCAATCTACAATTTTCCAAGGATTTAAAGATTTTTGTGCTGAATTTCAGGTTATGTGAGTGGAGGGAGTAGCCAGACAGATCGGAGGAGATGCACCCAAGTTTGATGCCGTCACTCACTGGCCCTGGCTCTCGGCGAATCAGGCAGCCGTTACATGCTCGTCAGACTTGCACAACCATACGAGCGGATGTACCATTTGTTTTTTGAACTTATAATTTTTTTCATTCCGGACCCTGAACTTCAGTGATCATTGTCGATATCTGAGGAAACCGATTGAAAGCCTCTCTATCTGTGATTTTAGTATGAGCCTTTCCTAAGGAATAGAAAAAAAAGTAAAAAAAAGAAAGAGAAAAAATGCGTAAATTCCAAAAAATCAACTTAAGTTTTGTTTATTCTTTTAAGTGTCTCTTAAAAATGAATTTTTGAACAAGATGTTTCAAGATGGAGAAAAGTCTAGTGCGTTTCAGTAAGTAACATCACTTACAACTTGGCTGTTTTAAGAGGCAACATATATCTGAAGTGTAGCCAGAAATTTTTAAAGTCTCGTGATATGACCTGTTAATAACTTTCATGATTTTTTTTCTACAAAAATATATAATCTGAACTGTGATTTTAGGATGAGCCTTTCTTGAGTAAAAGGAAAAAGCAAGGAAATGGAATAGGAACAGAAAAAAAAGTGATCAACTCGCTTGAATTATTTAAAATTTTGAATTTTTTAATTATTTTGAGTCTCTTTAGAAAATAAATCCTAGACCAAGATGATAATACAGCCATTTTAAGAGGCAAAATAAATTATAAGTATCACTAGAAACTTTTTAAGTCTTGTGAAACTGCTGTCAATAACTCGTAATGTTTTTGACAGAACTGTGAATGAAAATAGACTGTATTACTCCTCTGATAACTAAAATTAAACTGCGCTCAGTAACGTAGTTCTTGCAGTGATCCCCCAAAGATACCAGAGACCTCGCACTACCTATCGTGCCCGTAGATGCAACTTTTTTTTTTTCAAAGTTGCAATAAAACAATGTCCAATGACTCCAATGTTGGAGTCCTGGATGTCAGCAGTCAATCAGAATGAAGTATCATTGCTTTAGTTGTTGGTCAGTAGTCAACATAGAAGCCGGTTGATGTTGTTTCCCATGTTGAGTCCTCAAAAATCATCACACTTAGCTTGGCCTGTGCGTGGTCTCTGTTGTCTCTGCATCGCCTCCCCCCTTATCCACCCAAAAACAACCACGTTTATCCATTCTTGGTCTCTGTAGCATAAGCATCAGCATTTTTAAGCACTAGTCCATTGATGGACAAGTTCCCTTTCAATATCCACCAAACTGAACAATCAATCCAAAGTTGAATTCAGTATTTATTTCTCTCAAGTTTCACCACATTTTGAGGAATTAACTTTGAAAACTTTCGGAAGCAGCACAGGTATTACTGTTCTCAAATGTTTCTCAAAATGGGAGAATTGTGAGTTTTGTAAAAACAATCACATTTTTGTAGTTCCAGTGTTCATTGTTATTTGTTTAAAAAATTGTAAATTTAAAGAGGCAAACCTTTCTTGCATGAATAGTGCTCGGCATATCTTGCCCCCACCCCCTTCATTTTTTCAATGCAGAGAGTAAGCTTGAAATATCGGGCTGCACCCAGTGTAAGTTGACTTTCTACAGTCATCCGTTGGTGGGAGGGGAGGGGGGGCTAGAATATTTGAAGCTTTTTTGGATTTGCATTCTTTGACTCACTCTATTCAGTTGCTCAGGAACTTGAAACTGCAAAATGTCTTTCCCAGTCTCTCAATAAACATACACTGAAAAATAAATTTCCTGAACATCACCAATTTTTCCCCTCAATTTTAGTGTTGATTTGCCGTTCTATGTTGGCAGCAGTTCAGCTTGCTGGTTTTTTTTATCCTAAACTTCCATTTTTGGAGTATAAGTAATTATTTACTAGTTCTACTGATTTAATTTAGATGGAAGGACTGCAATGATCATGAGAAAAAATGCACGCTTTCTCCCATCTGCTAATCAAATTTTATCAGCAATAATGTAAATAACCAGTTGTAGCAATAATTATTGTGTTTTTTAAAGATCCTGTAAGTGTACCTTGATTTTTGTTTTTTTTTTTTTTTAGTTAAAGCTTTAAAATTGTTTGTAAAATAATTTTAAATAAATGATTTTTTTCCTTCTTTTTAAATGATCAGAATTATGTTCCGAAACTTCAATAGTCAACCCTTTGCACACCTGTAGTCAAAAACACATATCTACTGAAGTTTGATGCTTTTCGGTTGTTGGTCCCATCATACCTCCGTGATATTGACTAGCCAGCCCTGAACGGCGCCAAAAATGCATGGAACTTTCGGAGGAGATATAGTTATGTGTGAGATATCAGAATAATGCCGTTTTTTAGAATTTAATCAAGATGAACTAGACTGGGGGGGGGGGGGGGTTGGGTTAGCTAGGATCAAAATTCAAAACCTTCAATGTCTTAAACAGAGACAATATATAATAGAGACCACGCACTAGCCGTGCGTGCGGTGACTGACTTATTTTTCGGGACTCAACAGGAATTAACACAGGGAGCATGAGAGTGCACCATCCAACACGGTCCATACGTTGACTGATGCAATCTCGGTGCTTCGGTTTCACTAGGCAAAAATCTCAACAAAGTTTCTCATCAGTCAACGTATGGACCATGTTTGCGGTGTTCTGTTGAGATCCCGAAAAAAAAAGATGCCACCGCGCGCAAACATGGGCAAGATAGATAGTTCGTGGTCTCTTTTAAATATCGTCTCTGGTCATAAATAAGTTTTGATGGGAAGAAAATGTCAAGTTAGTGGCCGATTCATATCTCATTCTACCTGAAAAATCAATAACGATAAGACCTGCACCAATTTGACACGTTGGCAACAAGTTACAGAGGATTTACTCCCAAGTGACCTCAAAGGAGCAGTTGAACCAACAAAGGCTGCAACATTATGCTGTTTTAATTGCTGTTCTTCAATAGTCCAGGCTACTTTTCCACAGGTAATCTGTCAGTTACATGGTTTACTAAACAGGTTTCCTCAATGTCTGTAAATCAAGTACCAAATCTGCATACTGTAGTTCATGAATCATGAGTTCAACGGTTTGAGTGTCTACTTATTGGAATCACTGTATACCGTAAACAGTACCAAGAAATGATGCTAACAAATTGACTTGAAAAGAGCAGGGGGGGGGGGGGGTGGTTGAGCTTTCATTTTCTCCCTTGGGTCCGTTTTAGTTACACCCCTATGAGAGCATCAAGCTTCAGTAGATTTGAATTTGACTGAAGAGCTGCAATGATTCCGGAGACGGGCTGGACTTTCTTTCAGTATTTAAGTATTTGAGACAGAGAGAAACAATATTTACTGTGAAAAATAACAAACTTACTGAATGAACAAAAACAAATTTATTTTAAAAATTAAATAATTATAATTAACACTGAATTCTGATATACATACACAGTAATCACGTTATTAAATAAGACATGAATCTATTGAACGCAAATTAGATCTAAGGATAAAGAGAGAAGGAGAAAGGAAAGGGAGAACAGAAGAGGGGAGGGGGCCCACGGTTGGAAGAAATAAATACTGAAAAGTATGGACACAGAACTTACAATGACAAAGAAAAATTATAAAATAAAGGAGGAAAAAAACCGTAAACTGGAGATGGACTCATCACGCTGCAAGTCTGAACTTAATTATTTCGTTTCTTGTGCTTTTCGTTGCTTTTCCCTCATTTGCTCTGCATCTCTAAAATCAGATTAAGAAGCAGTATTAAAGTAATGTAAGTTCATACAGAAAAAAAATGTTAAAAGAAATATTTTGGAATTATAGGAACAAATGAAATGACGTATTTTAAAATTGAAACTAAGTTTTGTTAACCCTTGTGAGCCTAAGGGGGGGTACATTTGTACCCCAGGCCAGTTTTTTTGACGCCATTTTGTCAAAACTGCTCAAAATTTTTTGGGACTTCATGACATTTTAAGTTGGGATACTTAGAACACGTCTACCAAATTTCATTAATTTTTATGAATTTTTGTCGATATTATAGAAATTTAAAGTGTTGGGGTACAAATATACCCCCCTTCGTCCTGCCAGTTTTAAGTTTGGAACCATCCATTACAGTGAATTTTACGGAAATTTTATGTAGATTAAGAATATTAAGTCAGATCATTGAAAAAAAATTGGAAATTTATCAAAAATGGAAAAATAATATGGTACCTCATTTCATTTTTTCCATTTTTTTTTATTTTGACATTTTTTTTTAAAAGTAGGTGTAAATTTGGCAACATAGCAAAAATTTACTCAAATTTCACATAAATTACTCTCTTAGGGTACTAAGTACATAATCCATCCATTAAAGTTTCAAAATTATTGATACTGACTGTGCTGCATGAAAATATCCTTGGGGGTACAAAAATACCCCCCCTTAGTCCTTTGTGTTACCGAAATACCTTAGGCTCACAAGGGTTAAATTAAAAAAAACTTTTCAATAGATCAAAATACCGGATTTTCAATTTAAAAACAATTATTTACAATTTAAATACAATTATTTTTAATTTAAAAACAATTAATTTTAGTTTAAAAGTACGTCTTATTGTCATTAAATTCCAAAATATTTTTTTAAATTTAAAACATTTTATTTTTTCTGTGCAGACGGTTGCACAAATTTCTTCGGAGAATAAAATAGGACAATTACAAATAGTCGTCCAAATGAACAACCGAACGTCTAAAGAAGTGAGCACTGAAAGTTCTACGATTTAATAATTAAATTATTTTTTTTGTTAATTATGAAAAACTTGAACTTTTCTATCATGTTTTTTTCTTTCTTTCATCAAGGAAATTTTCTTTTTAATCATAGCACTCCCAACCGGTTCACGAGTAGAGTAGGTAGGTGAACCGGAACCAAACCGAAAACTGACTTTTTAAAAAAGTAAGAACCCCAAACCAAACCATTTTTTTCTGCAATCTGATGTCCTGATAGACCAAACACAACAACTAAACAGCAGTACATGTGTGACCTTAGCCAAAATTTCTAAGCAGACTTTGCGTTGGTTTTCTTAGCTATATTTTTTAAAAAATCAAAATCACAACTCAAATTCATAAATTTGCCACTGGAATCACGAAAATTGGTGCATCAAAAAATGTTGGTGATATTTCCCAATGACAATCGAAGTATCTGAAACTATCAAACCTGAGTCTGCTGGTCAACCATTTGCTTTTACGTTTAAGCTATTGAGGAAAGTGTGTATAAGTGACCCTTGGTCTCAGCATTTTTAGGCTTTGCCGTTGCTATGTTAACCATCCCTACATTTCTGACTATAAGCAAAAGGCTACTTATGGGTGGCTGTTAATAACAGGCAATTAAACAATGGTTACAACACAACAGTCCCAGTTTACCAATAAAGTCACTCATAGACAGTGACAATGATCGGTTTGACAAAAAAGTAAATGATCAGGCTGCAAGCCAAAAGAGATTTATTATTTCACTGAAATAATCGAGGGTATCATTTTTTATTAGATAACAACCTTTTTACCTCTGTTTCCTTTGCTCTAAAGACATTCCTTTGTTCGAGTTTTTATCATGAGCCCCTTTCCGCTTGGCCAACTCACTTTGTTTCTTCTGGTTTTTTTCTCGGGCAAGATCACGTTGATTTCCACCTGAAATGATTCAAGAAATCCATCTATTTTATTCCAAATTTTACTCATAATTTTATTCATCTGTAGCATGGGCGGAGCCAGCAATTTGGCAACTGTGGATTCTATCCATTTGAATGTATAAGAAACAATCGATTCTTGAGGGGGCCATGGCCCAGTTTCTAATCGATTGTTTCTCATACAGTCAAATGAGAAAAATCCACAGTTGCCTAATTGCTGGCTCCACCCAAGATCTGTAGCAAGATGGAGAAGGGAAGAAAGAAATTAGCCTGAGTGGGCGGGTGACTACCGACGCAAATGATACTTACGCTCTGCAAAGTAGACAATGCTCAGCATTGGTGAGGCAACAAAAACAATAACCAAGGCACCAGTAGTCTGGAGGGGGGAGGGGTAGGGTGATTTCTATTTTTCAAAAATTAGTAATTTTTTGTGCGAACGGTTGATTTTTTGTTCTTTGTGGTCTAAAAAATTGACCCATCACAAGCATTTTGAAAAAAATTGACTCGAAATGGACCCTCAACGGCATAAAGGGCGTGAGTACCAAATATGAATTTTTAATAGTCAATTATGGTGTAAAATAGCCACTTTTGAACCTTGACGACTGAAATTTTCATTATTTTTGGCTTATCTGCAGTCCTAATGCCACATAAATCCATTTTAAGATATGCGTAAAATGCTCTCGCCGCGCTTTAGTCCAGGCAATGGGTGATTATTGGAAGAACAAATTCCCATCAAAGGTTTTTTGGGCTTAATCGCTTCGTCTTGGTGTTAGTAATGACCACCTAAAAGGCCCCATGCGTAGGTGCTGTGCTGAATTCAGGGGAAGGGGGAAAGGGCCCCAAAATCGATTATTTCGATATATATCGAAAACGATGCAAGATATAAAAAAAATTGATACATGTTTTTTTTGTTTCTGAGGTAATTTCCAACAAGAAAAGTCTTCTGTGTTTTTACGCTCTGACGACGTCTAAGCTCTCGAAAACACGATTTAAGTTTTCGGCGATTTTCAGGAAAATTGATACCCCGTGGCAACGCTCATTTAACATAATGTTATTTTTAATGATTTCGATCGCCTTACCGTAGCATTTACAGTGCTCCGATTTTTATAAAATTAGGTATCCGGGGGTTTTTTAGGTCGCTGATTTCATTTTTGGAGTCCAAATGGTCCTAAAACGTGATTCAGACAAGCTTTTTGTGCTTTTATCTCAAAAGCTGTATTTTGTGATAAAAGCTCAAAAAGCTTGTCTGAATCACGTTTTAAGGACATTTGGACTCCAAAAATGAAATCAGCGACCTAAAAAACCCCGGATACCAAATTTTATAAAAATCGGAGCACTCTAAATGCTACGGTAAGGCGATCGAAATTATTAAAAATAACATTATGTTAAATGAGCGTTGCCACGGGGTATCAATTTTCCTGAAAATCGCCGAAAACTTAAATCGTGTTTTTGAGAGCTTAGACGTCGTCAGAGCGTAAAAACACCGAAGACTTTTCTTGTTGGAAATTATCTCAGAAACAAAAAAAACACGTATCAATTTTTTTGATATCTTGCATCGTTTTCGATACATATCGAAATAATCGATTTTGGGGCCCTTTCCCCCCTCCCCTGAATTCAGCACAGCACCTACGCATGGGGCCTTTTAGGTGGTCATTACTAACACCAAGACGAAGCGATTAAGCCCAAAAAACCTTTGATGGGAATTTGTTCTTCCAATAATCACCCATTGCCTGGACTAAAGCGCGGCGAGAGCATTTTACGCATATCTTAAAATGAACTTTTGTGGCATAAGGACTGTAGATAAGCCAAAAATAATGAAAATTTCAGCCGTTAAGGTTCAAAAGTGGCTATTTTACACCATGATTGACTATTAAAAATTCATATTTGGTACTTACGCCCTTTATGCCGTTGAGGGTCCATTTCGAGTCAATTGTTTTCAAAATGCTTGTGATGGGTCAATTTTTCAGACCACAAAGAACAAAAAAACGACCGTTCGCACAAAAAATACTCATTTTTGAAAAATAAGAATCACCCTAGAGAGGGGGTTAGGGATACCTTGAAGAAGGGGACGTTTAGGATTTCAGAAGGATTTCAGAATATAGGATTTTAGAGAAAATTAAAGTTAAATTGTGATTGTTGTCTAAACAAAACATAAAATGAAAATCCTTGCTTATAAATTCCCAACTTCCGATATGCATATAATTTTCACAGTGTTCTAAGTGGAAACAAGGAAATAAATTGATAATTTACGTCCATGATTTTGAGTAAAATTTTGCTCAGAATAGAATGACATTTTGCTAAATGAACCTCAATTTTTCTAAACTTTCAGGGGTAGACACAAGAGATACCCTGCTATCGGGGGAAGAGGGGGAGGGGGCAGATCCACCACACAGAATCTCAAATCTTGCCCCCCTCACCAAATGCAAACATCAAGTGACGCCACTGGCCTTTTTACCTATGTTAAACGTTCATGAGTTATCATGAGTGCGAAGGCCCCAGTCACAAAAGATATGAAAACCCTTGAGGGCGATCGACTGCATTTGCCGAGCTGAACCGATAGAGGGGTCACAAGGGGGCTTTTGGCGACATCGCTTTTTTACCTATTTTAAAGGTTCATGAGTTGCCATGAGTGCGAAGGCCCCAATCACAAAAGATATGAAAACCCATGAGGGCGATCGACTCCATTTGCCGAGCTGAACCGATAGAGGGGTCACAAGGGGGCTTTCGGCGACATCGCCTTTCTGCCTATGTTAAAGGCTCATGCATTGCCATGAGTGAGAGGGCCCCACTTGCAAAATATATGAAAACCCTTGAGGGCGATCGACTCCATTTGCCGAGCTGAAGCGATAGAGGGGTCACAAGGGGGCTTTCGGCGACATCGCCTTTTTGCCTATGTTAAAGGCTCATGCATTGCCATGAGTAAGAGGGCCCCACTTGCAAAATATATGAAAACCCTTGAGGGAGATCGACTCCATTTGCCGAGCTGAATCGATAGAGGAGTCACAAGGGGGCTTTCGGCGACATCGCCTTTTTGCCTATGTTAAAGGCTCATGCATTGCCATGAGTGAGAGGGCCCCACTTGCAAAATATATGAAAACCCTTGAGGGCGATCGACTCCATTTGCCGAGCTGAAGCGATAGAGGGGTCACAAGGGGGCTTTCGGCGACATCGCCTTTTTGCCTATGTTAAAGGCTCATGCATTGCCATGAGTGAGAGGGCCCCACTTGCAAAATATATGAAAACCCTTGAGGGAGATCGACTCCATTTGCCGAGCTGAATCGATAGAGGAGTCACAAGGGGGCTTTCGGCGACATCGCCTTTTTGCCTATGTTAAAGGCTCATGCATTGCCATGAGTGAGAGGGCCCCACTTGCAAAATATATGAAAACCCTTGAGGGCGATCGACTCCATTTGCCGAGCTGAAGCGATAGAGGGGTCACAAGGGGGCTTTCGGCGACATCGCCTTTTTGCCTATGTTAAAGGCTCATGCATTGCCATGAGTGAGAGGGCCCCACTTGCAAAATATATGAAAACCCTTGAGGGCGATCGACTCCATTTGCCAGGCTGAAGCGATAGAGGGGTCACAAGGGGGCTTTCGGCGACATCGCCTTTTTGCCTATGTTAAAGGCTCATGCATTGCCATGAGTGAGAGGGCCCCACTTGCAAAATATATGAAAACCCTTGAGGGCGATCGACTCCATTTGCCGAGCTGAAGCGATAGAGGGGTCACAAGGGGGCTTTCGGCGACATCGCCTTTTTGCCTATGTTAAAGGCTCATGCATTGCCATGAGTGAGAGGGCCCCACTTGCAAAATATATGAAAACCCTTGAGGGCGATCGACTCCATTTGCCGAGCTGAAGCGATAGAGGGGTCACAAGGGGGCTTTCGGCGACATCGCCTTTCTGCCTAAGTTAAAGGCTCATGAGTTGCCATGAGTGAGAGGGCCCCACTTGCAAAATATATGAAAACCCTTGAGGGCGATCGACTCCATTTGCCGAGCTGAAGCGATAGAGGGGTCACAAGGGGGCTTTCGGCGACATCGCCTTTTTGCCTATGTTAAAGGCTCATGCATTGCCATGAGTGAGAGGGCCCCACTTGCAAAATATATGAAAACCCTTGAGGGCGATCGACTCCATTTGCCGAGCTGAAGCGATAGAGGGGTCACAAGGGGGCTTTCGGCGACATCGCCTTTCTGCCTAAGTTAAAGGCTCATGAGTTGCCATGAGTGAGAGGGCCCCACTTGCAAAATATATGAAAACCCTTGAGGGCGATCGACTCCATTTGCCGAGCTGAAGCGATAGAGGGGTCACAAGGGGGCTTTCGGCAACATCGCCTTTTTGCCTAAGTTAAAGGCTCATGAGTTGCCATGAAGGGGGCGGGAGCGGAAGATGCATGCTCCATAGAGAATCTCACATCTTAGGTTTTACAGGCTTTTTTACGATAAAAATGGAGACATGTTTTTCGAACCCCCCCCCAACCCCCTCCCCTTCCCCCGAGGGTCCTTGGGGAGCTGTGAAAATATTTTCATTGAATTCCTTGGGGCCAATTGCCTGCGTGACTTTTTTGTTTCAGCTCTCAACTCCCAGCCGTTTTTGAGAAAAAGTATATGGACAGGTGCCCAGACCACCTGTACATCAATTCCCAAAAATTGGTCTAGAAGTGAATTTTAGACTCTCAACAATTTTTTGTTTAATTTTTCCATCACCGATTATCACAAGAAACGATCAAACTGTGACAAAAAATCGCCATTCAAGTGATTCAAATCATTAGCAAGCCTTAGAAAGCATCACTAATGACACTCTAACTCCTAAAAACGCCGATTTACCAATTAAGAAAATTGAACCATAAGCAGGGATTTAACATTGCTATCAAATTTCGATTTTGAAGGCCTATAAACAATTTGAGTAGGTACCTTAAAAAACGAGTTAAGTCGATTTTTGATTGTTTGATAGTCTCCTGATAAAAACGGCGAAGCAAATTTTTTTCGAAAAATCTAAAAAAAATTTGAAGCCTAAAATTCACTTTTGGGCCAATTTTTGGGTTGGTAACTACTGATTGTTAGTACTGAACTATTTTCTTCCGAGACGCTTTTGTTAAGTAGAACATTTCTGACCCAAAGTTTTATAAATTAGGACCATTTTAGAGTGACGCTGCGACTTTTTGAAAATGGGTCGATACCTAACTTTGACCTTCGATATCTCGGGCGTGAAGAGCGATATCGACTTCCGGTTAGTGCTGAAAATAATATTTTTGTTTCACTGTAAGATGCGAGAGTAAAAAATTGGGCTGCCGTGAGAAAAATTCGATTTTTGAGGGTTACCCCCTTCCCTGGGGGCCCGGGGAGAGTCCCGTAGAAAATGTGTTCCCCTCAATAAAAATACAGACACGTGTCGAGCCGTTTCTTGATATCTGCGGCTGTTATCGATAGTGTAGCCGTAGCCTTGGCCTTCATTAAGATATATAATTTCTGCTGCTAATGATGTAAGTACCTCCAAGCTCTCATCGTCCGAATTCCTCACTGGCGGGTTTAATAGCCACACAACCGCTAAATATAGTCCAAAATTTGAGTTTAGAGGGTATTTGACTTTGCCTTGACAGAACAACAGCCTTGAGCACAGCAAGATTTCAAGGAGTGATGGGATGAAGCAACGAACGCGTGAAATATCGATTGGTCGACGAAATAGCAGGGAAGAGACGGCTCGGGGGCAGTTCCGTAAAGTGAACTGGCGAATAATTAACAAGAAAAATAGAAAGCGGTAAACAGAATTTAAATAACGATCTTCTTGTAGGTATTCGGAGAGGCGATGCACATCATTACGGAGAATATTTGGTGTTGCACTAGCATACCTACAGCACCAAGAAATAGGTACCTAAATCAGTGGCGTAGCGTGCAATTTGGCAACAAGGTATTCTGTCCAATTAAACCCATAAGAAAGATCGAACTGTTAGGTGTTTGGTGAACACCTTCGCATTCGACCTTTTACAAGGGTTTAAATGGACAAAATACCACGTTGCCAAATTGCACGCTCTAACCTAAATCCTTACTTCTCAAACATATTTTTTTACACACACTTTCATTTCGTACTGAAAAATTTACATAAACATGAAGCAAGCTTATCTCCAACCGATTAGAGAAAAGTGGAGGTCCCCTTTCAAACGATACGCCGCATTATCAACACTATAAAAAAAAACAAAACAAAACAAAACAAAACAAAAAAAAATCGACAGAATTTGACCATGCGTAGGTTAACGACCTGCACGACATTAGAGAAAAAGGAGCTCAGCGGAATTCAGGGATGCACAATTTTCTAAAACGCCGGCAGTTTTAC
This sequence comes from Trialeurodes vaporariorum, assembly GCA_011764245.1. Lineage (NCBI taxonomy): Eukaryota > Metazoa > Arthropoda > Insecta > Hemiptera > Aleyrodidae > Trialeurodes > Trialeurodes vaporariorum. The sequence goes on along the minus strand of VMOF01000024.1, from coordinate 14,571,640 downwards.
ACCTCACAAGATTTTCAAATAATTTCCTCGTCAGAATGTGAAAAATGACAACAACTTTTTTCCTCTTCTTCTCATTAACGCTCCACGTGTACTCAAAATGACCCCCTTATTTTCGAATTTCAATTTTGAGGTAATTTCCCTGAGCAAATTTCCTCAGATTCCAAAAAGTGTCCTCACTTCCACGAATTGCTAGATCGGAAACTTTTAGTACCTACCCCTGGGCCCGGTATTTCTCGTTCGCCTAAGAAACGAATTATCTCAGACACCCCCCCCCCCCCCCAAATTGCATGAGGGCTTGAAAACCTCTCAGAGTTATCTAACCGTAAACATACTCGCGCTCTCGCCCGGTGAGCAGAGTTGCCCGGTCCAAGTAGCTTAAAGTTGTAACTGCAAAAATTGGAGCGATAAATTCCAATACCGTGACTTAAAATACAGTCAAGCCAATAGCCAGACGCTAAGCCCGCGCCGCGCGTTCTCTCTCATCTCGCCTCGCCAGGCGAGGTGAAGCGCAGGAATCGGAGCAACTCCTAGATGCCGGTCGCTGGTTTCCACTCACCATGCGGGCAACTTCTAGTTGCTCCTTGCTGTGATTTGATCAATCAAAACATTGATCGAAACGGGGGCCAGGTGCCCAATGTCCCTCAAAAACGTGGTGATCCAGAAAACGGCATAGGCGGAAATGGGGGGAAAGGTTTCCTGCTCACCACCCCCCATCCCCCCCCCTAGAAAATTTTGGAAACAAAAACCTTTCAGCCGTTGGGCCATGTGATATAGAATTCAAGGAGCAGAAACTGTGTTTTCCACCAAAATTTGCAAGGATTGTAAGAGAAAAGGGGGCATAAAGGATCTTGATGGTCAGAGTTACCCAAAATCAAATGCATAAGAAGCCAAAAAAAAAGAGGGTCATCAGTATTTTGCTTGCTCAGCCCCCCCAAGAAAAAATTCCTAGTTCCGCCTGGGTGTATGATACCTATAAGACAGTAACAAACATTTCCAAACTGATAAATAAATCAGGGGTGGTTGCCCCTCCATTAAAAATTTGATGAGAAAAACTATGCTGACATCAGAAAAGTTCCAAAGAAGCTGCAGTTGTGAAAAGGTTGTGAAACAGCTAAAAAAAAGTTTGCCAAAGAGATAAATTATTTTCGATGACTGGGAGTATGTGGCGTCGAGACGCATGCAAACAGGAGTGTGCTGCCAACTGCACAAATGTTGATTATCCACAAGAATTTGTCAACTTTTAAATGTTGAGAAATCGCAACTCAACATACAGAGGTTCAAGGTTAATCATCCACAATCAATATTTTTAGGATTTGAGAGGAAATTTAGTCTTTCCATGGTGACAAACATCACGCAAAAAATCATAAAACTGACAGAAAGCTTAGAAAAATGCAACAAAAATAAACAATGTCTGGGGATGACTGCAACAAATTCTTTTGCAGTCACAAATTTTTGGATCTAAATATTCATTCAACTCTGCGTTAGTGTGTAAGAGGTTGAGTAGGGCGGCAAACATCACCGAGGGGGGGGGGGCTGAACAGTGCACTCTCCTTTTAAAACACTGATATCAAATCTCAAAATGATAAGTCAAAAAATGCTTCTTCCATTACATTGGAAAATATTGAAAGAGGGGTTCATAATAATACGTAAATCAGAGTAAATTATTGCCTTCAGAATCTTCCTAAAGAATTTTCCGTCCCCCTAAACAGCCATAAACATCAACAATTTTCAATTAACAGAGCAGTCTATAATTTTCACAATTTTCAAAAGGAATAAGAACAGAACTGTTCAGGTATCCCTAACGTCCCTAACATTGCTTCACAGGGAAGCTGGATCTCAATAAATTTTAGGAGTCCTCCTCGAAGACAAATAGAAACCCAGCACAAAGCTTGGTATAGGTGTCCACTTCCCCAGCTCAATTTTGGTCGGAACTCATCAAAACAACAGCCAACAGTTACCTACTGTTGACTTATGAATGTGTGGTTTGAATGCGCCAAGCAAAACCTGTTCCCGTTTCCGGGACCGCGGACCAATCACAGACTTTTGTTGAGCTCACCATTCAACAGTAGGAGACTGTTTATCAATGCAGCCGGTGACTCCCGAATAAAACTGTGCGCACTAAACTTGCTTCACTTTACTAACACAGGAAGCATACGGTGTGCTGGGTCTCTATTTGTCTCCAGTCCTCCCCCTCTAGACCCATGAACCAAAAGCAGTCCAAATAAACATAACCTAACTTTTAAGAATGCACATCGAATGTCTGAAAAACCTTAACGCTACATAAGATATTAATACAACCAACTTCAGAGTAGCTTAAAAACAATCAAGATGCCAAAGAAACTTCATGGTAAACCTCAACCTGAAGGTATTGAAAACTGAGCTACCCTCTGAATATGCTTAAAATGATGTAAGACGAACATTAGTGCTTTACCGAGGTAAAACCAATGCCTCCAAGAAGGTATATGAATCTATGAGTAATAATGGTTTCTAATGACAAAATTTTATTGATGAAGGTACTCGAATTTTAGAGGTAAACAAACGATACTCCTGAAATTTGGTCATGGTCAAACACCTTCTCTGGTAACCCGATGGAGAGGTGTAATGATAACTTCGACGGAAAGATTTTGGGCTCGGATACAATATTTTTCAAAGACTGTAACTGCTCATTTCAAGTAAAATATTGTAAAGCAACTGACAGACAATAAAAATGTTTTTTCCTCCGTGCTAGACGGAGGAATATAACCTTTAAAAATCAATACCTACACCATGTTTGGTGTGATAGAGATGATGTGATTGCATGGACAAAAAAGTGTGAGGTTATAACTGTTAGAACAAAATTAAGGACGAATAAACAGAAATTATGAATATGAGGTTTATAACTTTTTCCTTCGTTTGAACAAATTTGAAAGAAAAGGTAAATAGCCTCAAGAATGGTCATCATCCTGTTACTTACGCGTCATTGTCAAAGTTTTTGAGGCTGGATTTCCGGCTTACGAGCTTCAATCCTCTAGTTGTGGGGTGTAAAATAGCTGTGGGTAAAGGGCAGAAAAACACTTTAGAAAATAACCCTCTTACGGGAGTAAAAAAGCTAATTAACTGACTAGAAAAAGCGTTTAAAAAGGGGTTTTTATCAGTCCTCAAGCGACTGCGAGATGAATTGCCAATCGGTTGAGCGATCTTGAGCGGTTGGGGTTTTGAGCTGAACAGCAGCAAAACAAACACAAACAAACAAAAAACAACAATCACAGCATCAGAGAAACGCAACCACCAACACAAACCAACGAACAAACGGAACTGCTGCTTTCTGCTGCTTAATACGATAAAATGGTAGGTACAAAAAATGAAAATTGAAACCCAATTCAACATAGAGATGAGTTGCCTGGACCCGGAAATTACTAATTGGTAGGTACTCATTAATCACTATAAATCGATATTTTTCTTTTTTTCAGAGAGAGCAATTAAGCGTCCAAACGTGAAAAGCGCGCAGTGAGTGCCACGCGCCTGCTGTTGGCGAAGGCCCGAATTTACCAACATATAACTGCCGCCCATGGGCTAATAGAAATTCGCCGCACTATTCTGAAATTCTGCAGGCCACATGGAAAAAAGAAGAAAATAAAAATGTCGCCACTCTCTGGGCAATCAAATTACTGAATTACCTCTTGAAATTTCCCGCGAAGATCTTCAGCCCCTTAACCCCCCCCCCCCCGCCCATATTCAACCCCGGGTGGCCGGACCCCATTCCCAGTATTTATTTTACTATTTCAATTATTAGTAATTCCATCTCCTGATGTTACTACAACCACTAATCAGTCACCTTTAATGCATGGGGCCCTTGCTGCATTCTGTAAGATATAGGTATTTCCATTGTATAAAACGGGTCTACATATCAGTGGCGAAGCGTGCAATTTGGCAACGTTGAATTGTGTCCGTTTAAACCCATGTAAAAGAAAAGGTCACATGCGAAGGTGTTCAGATAGTTCGATCGATTTCATGAGTTTAAATGGACTGACTGCAACGTTGCCAAATTGCTAGCTACGCCACTCACTGGTCTGCATCTAGAGGAAAAATATTAAAAAAAACTACTAAGCTTGAACATGACATTTTTCAACAAAGCTGAAAATTACAGGGAATATTTTTATGCACAGTAGTACTGAGCACGGATGTTTCAAGAAAGACTAACATTATACTTGTAAATTACTCTCGTTTTCTGATAAGCATGCCTCGTAAAATTCAAAACTTATACCTTCAAAACTACGGTTACGCAAAAAGCGTACCAACGCTAAAAAGCATTAAGCATTGGCTAACGACTGGCGCGGTCCGCGGTGTCAGCCGCGCCGCGCCGTAAGCTGACTTTGAGATAACAGTTAGTACATAAGGGAGATGGTGTTGCATATACGGTGATTTGAAGGCACTTTGTTTCAAACAAACTTGTTGCTAGTTCAGTTTAATGTTAACTTTAAAAGTGCCTTCAAATTACAGTATATGCAATGCAGCACTATCTCCCTCACGTACGAACTGTTACTCCAAAAAGTCACCACTAGCGCGGCACCATGGTTGGTTTTGCGGTCAACGCAATTATTTTGAAGGCACTTTCTGGATTTCGAGCAACATCAATTCGAAACTGTGGGATTTACAAAGTTTGTTGGCACTGTTTTTGCGGATGCAACTGAAAACTTCCAAGTAAAAAAAAATGGAGAAGGAAATGAGAATGTATCCTCTGGGCCTAGCAGCTCCTCCAGAAAGCCTTTTTGGGGGGGAGGGGAGGAACTTTCCCGACTCATCCTCTTGAGACATTTTGAGAAAAACATCACCAGGAAACAACCTTAACATGCAAAACCCTTGAAGCTCTATGCAGGAGATTCTAACACCCCCCCCCCTTCTCCCCTCCACACTAGTTTTGCTCCTCCTAAAGCCTCCCAATCTGAAACTAGGACAGGGTCATTCCAGCTTAACTGTCCCACCCGCAACATTTTAAAACTTTTCTTTTCATCCTACATATTTTTAAATTTTCAACTTTTTAGCAATCAAAAGGGTGGTAATAGTGTGACCTCTTTCTCATCCAATCTCTAAAAAACAAAAACTTGATGTTAGAGAATCAAAACAATGGATTTTAATTGTTGCGGGTGAGACAGTTAAGCTGGAACGACCCAACAGTTGCAATAATAGTGAATAATAATACATTTTATGTACGTACATGGGCTGGTCTCAGGAATGTTTCCATTTTCAACACCTCTAATCAACTATGAGGAGAAAGTAGTATTTATGTGCTGATAACTTGCAAAAAATTTAACCCGTTTGAGTCGTAAAAATGTGTGCCAAAATAATTTATGATGACGTCACATTCTATGATGGTGTAGCCACATCTATAGGTAAATAAAGATGAAGGTAAAACAACTGCTGACTATATTATTAATTTTAAGAATTTGTATTATAGACATCATGTTTTAACCTTCGCAAGACTAGCCCCCCCCCCCCCCTCAAATCTCTCTGGTTTACCTGATGGTTTTTTAAGGTTGGTCAAGGATTTTATACATTTTCTGTGACTGAAATCTCCGATTTTTACAGATCGTGAATAGTAATTATTGAATTTTTTAAAAAGTAGGGCCATATATCTTGCTCGGAGGGGAGCATTTTTGAACAGACGTTTGTAGAGATAATGAAGGTCTAATTTTGACCTCTAGCTTAGGTGGTATAAGTTCAGGCATTGAGTTGAGTTGGACCCTGTGGATGACACAGAACAAATGTGACAGTTAAGGCCATGGCAACTGATCTTTCACCTTTTTTGATGATACATTTTTTAAGAAGTATTTGTAATTTCTTTCTGTTTTATCTGTTTTTCTTTTTAAATATATTGTGAGAATTAAGGCTAAAATTTTGTGATAATATCTCATAACTCCTAATTGGGATTTTGGATACCCCTAATTCGAAAACCAGTGTAAAAAGGTTGAACTGTTGAAGTTATAGGTGTATTTGAAGAGCTTGAGAGGGATTCAGGGAGAGAAACGGCAGGAGAGAAAAAAAAAAAAGAAGTAAAATCTTTTAAATCATCTATTTACACCTAGAGCATTTTTTAAAATTAGATCAAAGAATCTAGTAATAAATTCAAAATTTCAAATTATAATAGTATGTTGGTACTTAAAACTTAACGATGGATTTAATACAGCAACATAATAACAATAGTTATCCAGAGAAACAGTGGTAAAAAGAGTGCAGTGATAAAAAAAAAAAGAAAGCTATTTACATCAAAGTGAAAATTGATCAGATACAAAATCAACTAGAAATCAAATTTTTAAAGATCAATTTGAATATAAATTATTTTTTAATTCTTTTTAATATCTTACAGTTACATATTATTGATAGTTTCATAGAAACTAACTCATTTAATTACACAGTGATCACAGAAGAAGAGATATACATGTTCCATCCAGAGCAAAAAACTTGTAAAATTTTGAACTTTGGGAAGTATAGAGGGTATCTTCATACAACAGATTAAAATCTTGGATCTTATCTCTTTTTTCTTCTTTCAACTGATCCATAATATCTTGACAGAAAAAAACAACAACTAAATGTAAAAGTATGTACAGGATTCCACCCTTAATTATAGGATCACATTTTGGCAACATGCCTGAAAAAATTACTGAAATTTACAATAGTACAGTACAAACGAAGCATGGATAAATTGCTGTTGAAATATAAGTCAATGGGACTCGGCCCAAGACTTAAATTACAAAGATGCCTCTTTTAAGACAGTTTCAATGAATCAAACAGCATGAAAAATGCAGTTTTATTTCCTGCAGTGACATTGCTTACAGGGTGTGGCAAAAGTCTCCCCTCCCCCAACCTAACTTTTAAACGGTTGCAGGTTTTGTTTATTTACCTGCAACCATTCAAAAGTTAGGTAGAGGGAGGGACTTTTGACACATGCTGTATAATACTAAATAGCTTGTTCTGCAATGAGAAGCAAAAACTATTGACAGTAAACATGATGAATTTTTGAAAAATTTCCAGATGAAAATCTGACACTTCAATTAAATGACGATGATACAACTAGATTGCAGCTTTCTTGACTGACAATAATGAGCAATAAATTTAGATTTCATCCCACATAAATCAAATTCTGATAAAATTTTCACACAACAGATTCACACTGACGAGCAATTATCAAAGCAAACATTTAGACTGAAGTTGAGAGTAGAAGAAAATCTATAAAAAGCGGAACAACATTTTGGGGCTTCAAAACAGTTTTTGCACTTTCTGGCAGGAAATCACAACGAGCATTGTTTTTATACAGCAAAGAACTGATTTCATTTCAAAGATACTGAAGCTGAGAAAAGCCAGGATTAATAAAACCAACTACAATTCCAAATGGTCGTCTACACTTAGTTGCAGCTGATTGATGGTGCCTTTTTTTTCATGACGATGTCTTTGATGTTCAAGTGAACCTTCTTCTTCCTTTCTGGCGGGACAGACTGAAGGCAAAATCTTTTAAAAGCTTCCAACTCTTTCTCATCATCATCAATATCACCATTTTCCAGATCTATGTCTTTTGGAGCAAAGATATTATCTAAAAACAGAAAACATAACATCAGTCAGTTAGCCATCAAATAAGTATTCATTAGACATTTGTAAAGTACATATTATGATGTGGTTTACGAGGTTAGATTCAAAAGTAGACGGACAATTCTCGGTTAACTTTAATGCTATAGTCTTTCAGGTTTTTTTTTTTTTTTTTCCTGCCTCGCGAGGAACCCTTTTTTTTACCAATATTAATGGATGCAGATACACTGTTCGCACTATCTTCACACACATAGGAAGATTTATAACAGCATATGCAGGCGCAGGCAGAGTTATGTTTTAGCGCTGATTCACAATTTTTCACCTACAAGTCCAATCCCATGCTAGTTATGAAATAAATTCAAAACCAGATCAGTTCAGAAAATAGATTTCTGACAAGATGAGCTGTACCAAGTTTACCCAAAGTCACTCTTTTACACCTCCACTTAATGTGAGAATGTGCTTCATACATTATAATGGTGGTTTAGCCTTCCGATATAGAGTTTTAACGACACCAGTTCTCAGCCTATAAGTTCTTTTGGGGCGAAAAGACCAGGGGCCAAATAATGTTCGGACTTCACGCTCATAGATGGATGGTGCGTTCTTATGAGTGGCTTATGAGGGGTTTAAACCCCTCGTAAGCAAACACCAGTCATCTTCCGATGACTGCCGATAACTTGTAAGTTCCGAAAAGTCCGAACATTATTTGGCCCCAGACCAGCGGCATTTATGACAAAATTATTTTGTTAATTTTGTTCAGAATTGAATTTCCTACGAGATGCAGAGTGGTCTGGACCACAATATGAAACTTCTTTGAAGGAAAATTACCCAATCCCAACCCTTACGAGCTCCCTTCAGATGAGATCGTCTCGCCTCGAGAGGAAGAAAATTAGCCCATCAAAAAAAATGTCTCACCAATGTTCCATTCTTCTTTCGGTTTTTGCCCAGGAGCTTTCTTCTTTTTACTCCTTTTCTTTTTACCCTGATCACTATTACTATTAGGATTTTGAGCGTCGAGAGCTTGTTGCAAAGCGGGGCTACGAATGGTGACCATGGAGCCATTGACTTTGATGATTGCAGCTTGAGGATTTTTCCCCATCATCTCTTTGGAAGCTAATTTGTTAACATTTAATGATGAATTCATGGACAAGTTCACAGTATTGCTTTCGTTGTTTTTCTTCTTCCTTCTTCTTCTCTTTGCACTACTACTTACATCTTCAGAGGTAACTTCTGTTAACAGAGGTAAATTTGAGGTATTATCAAGAACAGCCACACAAACACATAAAATATATTTTCTTTCATCAACTATCACCAGCAAATGGTTTTCATTGACGTCGACTGTCGTAAAAAAGTTACCTCCCCTCTTTTTACAGTAAATTATTAGAGATTTTTTTTGTAAAAAAAAAAAACAAAACAAAAACAAAAAACAAAACAAAAGTCTATTGCAGCTTTTTTTTTTTTTTTAGAAGGGTGCAAAAACAAATACACAAAATAAAGTGTCCAAGAGGTCTAAACTTCTAAATGACAAGGACTGAATAAAAACAAAGCCATAGACCAAACAACACTCACTTGACTAAAATTAATTTTTAAGAAAGAACACGCCATAGAAAGCTACAAAAGTAAATAGTAAGATAAGTAGAAAATAGTATCCTGAAAGAAAAGATACAGAGCTGAATAATGTCCAGCAGTTGTATCAGTAGTAATAACATGATAAAATTTTGTGTTAAATTGAATTGAATTTGGAGAGAAATAAATACCTATGTCCTCTTTCTAAAATTTCATAGGTTATCCATTGAAGGTATCAGTTTGAATGACCACTTTCTCATGATCAAAAATTTTCTCATCTTTGTCAACAATCGAGAGATCAAGCATTTTTAGAATTTCTGAGCTAAGAGGAATCTAATTGCTATGACAATACAGCCACAGTTTTTAGAAAAACTCAAAACTGAGAAACAATTTTGATGTTGAAAATCACTGACTTTTATACCATTCCCTTCTTTAAAATTCTTCGCCTGATAGAAATGGAGGCCTTAAAATAAAAAGCAGTCAACAAATATTGTATGGATTACTGACATAACTGACAGGAAAGACTGTTCTTCACATTTGGAGCCTGAAAAGAACTAACAAGTCAAACTTACCTGATCTATCCACAAAATGTTTTGAGGCTTGGAGTTTTCCAGTATCTACGACAATAACATTGGACGATGATGCCTGTGACGAATACAAATGTTGCTGATCGTAACGATCATGTTGTTGATGGTAATTTTGATGATGTTGCTGCTGTTGATGTTGATGTTGCTGATATTGCTGTTGTTGCTGATATTGTTGTTGTTGCTGATATTGCTGTTGTTGCTGATATTGCTGTTGTTGTTGCTGCTGCTGCTGTTGTTGCTGCTGTTGCTGTTGTTGCTGCTGTTGTCGAGCCTTGAAATAAATGAGAGAACAAGAAAATAATAGAACATAGAACAAATTAATAATGAACAAAATTGTGACTTGTGACGTTCGAAATAAAGTGAATAAATGGGTCCATAGCACTCTTTTGGTATAATAATATAGGGTATGCATTTCCGTAGATTTTTACCCAAAGAGACTAGTGAACACACTAGGAAACTTCAAAATCCATGCTGGACATCAAAAATGCTCTTTTAAAATCAGTCAATTCAAACAATACGTTACAATTTCAATAGTAAACAATTACAGAACTGCTGTGGTCATCACCAAGTCCAATCATCATAAGCACTGAATACTGGATCAAGTTGGTCCTCAAATTAGATTGATTTGGTGCAAACGTTTTTTCTTGATGTATTTACTTGATTCAAATTGTTTTTACTTGATTCAAATCGATGTATTTACAACGCAATGTAACTAGGCAACAGAAGATCTTTTTGATGAATCAACATTTTTCTCGTGAAATTCTTCTTACGATCAGGACAATAATTTCTATTTTTGTGGTATGCAACTGACTCAATAGACAGTGAAAACGTTTTTGAACCCAGTTCAGTCACTTTCATTGTGTTTGCAACACATCTGGTACTGTCCTCCTTCCCAACACTAACTGCACATTTTCCTTGAAGCAAAGTAGAATGGACACGATATCGGGCGTCAATTGAAATTGTGATTTTCAATTCCACAGAATATCTTTACCGGAACTATTCCTGGGAATATTCCAAAAAGGCGTTTACTCTCAGCGTGCTTTCCATTTTATTCCTTAAAATTAATTAAACTAATTTTTTACCTGCTTGTTGCCACAGAATTTTTAAAGCAACCACTAAAGTTAATTGTTTTGTTTCGCTGCACACCCCCACGTTATAATTCAAATTCTTTAAAAAATTCTATCTCCTCCTAAGATTATTGGTTTTTAATGCAATTATGTTTCTACAGTAAAATTAATCCTAATTATTATAAAGATCATTTTTATTTTTACTAAAATTTTATTAATATTTTATAAAAATACTGGGAATAATCCCGATAAAGAATTTACGCTGCAAGGAATACTCTTAACCGTTAAAACACTGAGTGTGACTCACCTGCATTGGCCTTCGTTCTTCTACTGTAGCAGGATTCACCTTCGTAATGGTTATTCCAGGTGGTAATTTCAAATTTTCAAGGCTGAAATTTCCATTGTGGGGTTGCGCCAACTTGTTGATCGCGTTGTTGATTTGGATGGCAGTCGGCGAAGTTAGTTCAGCCTCTGGGAGCACTAATGAAGATCTTTTGAATGGGAGAGGGAGTGAGGGAGGTTTAAAAGGAGGAGCTGCATTCATTGCAAAAGGCATTCCTGATGGTGGAGAGTTTCTAGTCAAGGTCACATTGTTGAAAAACCCACCTCCACCAATGGGATTGTTATGATAGAGGGAACTACTATTACTACTATTACACTGCTGTAACTTTACTTTAACATCATTGTTTGATGTTTTTGTCAACGTTACAGAGTTTACGTCATTCTTCTTATTCACTACATTTATTGTCCTACTTAAACTATTAAAATCATCCATTTGATTACTTCTAGAATTAGTATTTTTCGCATGTTTTGCAGTCAAAGTTGTTTCAGGCTTTGTTTTGGTAATTTTCTTCTTACTATTATTGCTGTTATTACTATTATTACTAGTTTTATTGGAGCCATCATTCTTCACAGGGCGAACTGAAAGAAAACAAAAACAAAAACAAAGTTAACAAATTATAAATGGTCAAATGGAGAGAAATTTTGGAACGTCGTACGACTTTAATAAAGCCAAGTCAATTTGAAACAAGAGGGTCAGTATATTTTGTCCTCCATGAATCTCTGTTGCTAGCAAGGAGAAAAAAAACGAATCAGATAAGATAGGACAACCCTCATTGTACTTGTATTTCCTTGCAATAAAACATTTCCCCTTAATGAAAGCTTTTCCTAAGTTGAGTGAATTTTAAAGTTTATAAAATGCTCCAATCATTTTGCTTGCAAAACAAAGCAAAAATTTCCAACAGACTCATTATTATTAACGACATTCAACAATCCAATCTGACATCCAGGCACACTGTGAGTAGTTTTTATCAGTAAATAAATAAATAATATGTAATTGATTCTTCAGCAAAAATTACAGAAAATAAGAGGATATATTACCTTGACCATTAAATAAAGTATACAAGACTTTGTCCTCAGCGTGAGATGTCCCTCTCAACGTGATTGTTACGGTGGGCTCTGTGCCATTAGATTCCATTACTCTTTTGATTGTCACAATTTGAGGCTCTTTCTTGCTATCATCTTGAGCAGCTAATTTACTTAAAGCACTTAGGCTAATTTTAGCATTGTTTTTCACATTAGTAGAATTTACACTCGGTTTTTTATTGTTTGTACTGCTATTTACATTATTCTTTTTGTTGTTTTTCTTCCCCTTTTTATTATTACCCTGGTTTTCTTTTGATTCTAGAAGAGCTGCTGCAGCAGCCGCAGCTTCGTCTGCTTTCACTTGACGTATCTTTTCTTTGTACCTCTTTTTCTTCTCCTTACTTTTGGCTTTGCGGCGCTGTTCAATTTCCAACATTATCTGACGATTTCTCTCCTCCTCTTCTTTGCGTTTTACTGCCTCTAACTTTTGACGCTCTATCGCTTCTTCTTCCCGTTTTTTGCGGTCTATCTCTTCCTGCTTTTTCTTCAAAAGTAGCTCTTTGCGAGCAGCTTTCTTCGCTGCGGTTTTAGACATTCGAACTTCTCCTTCGATAAAATTAAGTAAATCATTCAAGTCGCGAGGATCTTTCACTTCCTCTTGTTTATTTTGCTTTTTTGCATTAGACTGATTTATTTCCTTCACATTTTGTTTAGGTTTATTGCTTGGAGGAGCTGGTTTGCATTTCTTCTTTTTGTTGAGCAGGAACCGCAATCGATCTCTAACCTCTTGATAGTTTCGACTAACAGGGGCAACTGATGTCATTGCATGACCGAACACCTCACAGTAACAACAACCGCACTGGCGAGAATCCCGTTTACTGCACGCGGCATGATCGGCGCATGTGTGTTCTTCTTCGACAGCACGTCCAACGTGTTTGTGACATAAATGACCCTGAGGATGGCTTTTATTAGGAGGAACTGAGACTTTCGCTGGTGGCCGAGGTTGAGCAGATGCGGGAGCAGAGGCAGGAGCAATTGCTTCAGTGCTTCGAGGAGGTTTTACTTCTGACACCGCAGAGGTTGGATGACTAACAGAATCAGAGCTAGCAACTACAGATTCAGGTTTTGCAACTTTAGGAACAATTGGTTGAGAGATAGGTTTATTATGAGAACAAGTGCAAACATCGGACATATCACATTCGTTCAAATCTTCTTCGACATCTTCTTCGACATCTTCTTCATCGTCTATTGCTGGAGGCTGATCTGTTTTTTCTTCTTGCCTGGCACCGTCGATGCTTTCGACTTTGGCAGTAGCTTCCGATTCTTGGTCACTGACGCTGATACTGCTACACTCACTGTTGTCCTCGTAACTATCATTTGATACTCCTTCGACATGTTCCAAACTCTCGATTATACCTTCACTGGATTTCAAATGAAAGGAATCGAGTGTATCCGATAAATCTTTGATTGCATTGACTTCACTTTCCTTGGCATCACACACTGTTTCCGTTAATTTTGATTTGAATGAATGCCATTCGCTATCCAGCATCTCTCGTTTCCCTTTCAAGCTTGCACTGGAAATAAAAGCAAATTACACAAGTTAAATAGCTTTTAGAAGACATCAGGGTTTGCCCTATTTTGACCAACCCAAAAAAACTCAGTTAAAAAGACTCCAAAAAACCCACCACTTAAGTTTTGTTTTTTACACGTTGTTACAAGCATTTTTCCACCTTTTTTTCTTTTTCTCTTCTTCTTCCTTACCCTCCCCCACCCATCTCACTTAAAAGATACCTTATCCCCGTCTGATGAATTCATTGTGAAAGTTTTTCATCTAAGTTTTGGGGCAACAACATTTGGCAAGAGGCTAGTTCTGATAGTGAATGTGCAGAGTCCTTTGTTCATGATTTAAATAAACTTCAGACAGTACTTGAGACATTGTTTCCAAAATGGATAAAAATGAAAATTTCCTGCAATAAAAACCCTTTTGCTGTATGGTCCCTTATAAAGGACGTTTGTTAACATAGATTCCTATGAAATTTCAAAAAAATTGACATGCACAAATGTAATTATAAGAAAAAAAGTCATTCGATTCACTGGTGAAGGTTTGAGATTTGTGAAACTACTTTTTGATAATGCAGCACTGAAAGGGTTAACTTAACACGCCTGCTTTATATTACTTTAAGTATCAAACTATCTTCTTTTAAATTCACTGCAAATTGTATTTTATTCCTCATTCTTACATTTCTTTCTTCAACTTCCAAAAAGTGCAGCTTATCTAGAGGGATTCATTTTTCACCCTCTAAATCACTAATATGAGGATTATAAGTGGGGAAAAAAACGGTATCACTTTAACTATTAGACAAGGAGCTCCAATTCCATCAACATGCCATTGTAGGAATATTAGAAAAGCAGGCAGTGAATAAATAGTTTTGGGAAGGAAAGTATTCTAATTTTTAAGTGAAACTGTCAATATTCAGAGAGATGAGTACCAACAGTCAATTAAAGAATGGGACTAAAATATGTGGTTCCTCACGCGCCAAGTGGCCGAGCACATATATTTCAGTCTCATTCTTTAATTGACTGATAGTACACGCTTCCAAAGCTACTTACTTGTAAGCTTTGATGCTGGCTTCTGTTTCTGCCCAAGCTTGGAGAGCACTTGATATTTCATCATCAAAACTCAAAAATAATCTAATGAGTTTCTTGTCTATTTCTGCTGTTTCGGCTGGTGCACTGCTCAGCTAAAAAAGAAGGAAAACAATCATCGTCAAAAAAATTCTACAATGACAGGAAAAAATGATCAAAGAGTTTTGACCAAATGTGGTAGTAGCACACTTTTGCTACAGACGATTTAACCTTAAAAAAAATCTCCAAAACTAACATTGGTAGCACTGGAAACTTATGCAATCCACTCCTAATTTCATAAAATGCTTTTAAACGCACAACCACAATGGCGGCATCAGGCACAAATAATAGGAGATTCCCATCTTAATTTTGTCACTCTTTTTACGCTGGGAAGTCGGATTCACAGTGACTAGTCAACAGAGGAGAGATTCATATCTGATTAATAGTACCTGACACCTGGTAACACTAATGCCAAAGAAAGTTGTCTCTTATTGGACACTTCTTGATGGAGTGACAGTATTATTAGAAGGGAATCTCCCATTATTAGTGCCAAACCCCGCCATTGCGGTCCCATATTTAAAAGCATTTTATGAGTTCAGGAGTGGGCTTGAAAAAAAAGGCCTAAAGTACCGTATTGATGAGCGCATAGGCCGCAGATATTTGTAAGATTTCCTCCCTCGAAAATAGGGGTGCCATCTAACTGCAAGACTCGCCTAATTTCCAAGTCAAATTTTTGGAAAATCACCGGAATTTGCAACTTTACAGTCAA
Organism: Trialeurodes vaporariorum; assembly: GCA_011764245.1. Classification (NCBI taxonomy): domain Eukaryota; kingdom Metazoa; phylum Arthropoda; class Insecta; order Hemiptera; family Aleyrodidae; genus Trialeurodes; species Trialeurodes vaporariorum. The sequence continues at coordinate 14,556,107 of VMOF01000024.1, read as the reverse complement.
AAGTTGCTTTCCACAACAACCTATCTGAAAGGCATACAAATGTACTGACACGCGAGACATTATGGTTACCTCAAAAGAGGCGAAAAGAAGTAACATCAAAATTTGAAATTATAAATATCAAAATATTCCATGTTCTACATGAAACCTTTTGACAGAAAATAAATGTGTTGACAATACATACCAAAGAAATAAAAACAGGCATATTGTTTTGAACTGCTGGATCTGAGTAAACATAGCTGTAGTACATACTCTGATTTATAATTTTCCAAGTAGTTTGGAATTTACTGAGATGAATGGATTCTAGCTCATGCAGGACCGGTTCCAATCTGCTGACACCTATCATGAGCCTCTTATAACCGTCCAGAAGTTCTGGAAAATAACAATTCAAATGAGGTCACTCTCAAATAAAACTAGACTTTTACTTGAACTTACTACACTTGTACTTTTTAATAATTTGAAAATCTGTTTCATTATTTCTTGTTTAATGAAACAGTTAAGTAGCATGAGAGGAAGAAAAAATTAACCCTCCAGCAAGCACCTCTCATTTTTGTGACACGTTGATACTTGGTATTTATTCAATTTAAGTCTATACTTCAAAGACTTTTGATCACAGTAGTTACTGGGTTTGGTCCCCTACAATGTCTAGAAGTATACTGCAAGCTGATTATGAACTATTGTATCGTAATGCTATCGAGTTGATGATCGAGTCAGTGTTATCTTATGGGTGGTGCCATTCCGAAAGGTTTCATTCCTATAGATACCCTCCCAGCTCTATGGAAATTTGCGGATGACTTCTGAGCTATCAGAGAATTTCCGCAGAGATGGGAGGGTTTCTATCGGAATGAAACCTATCGGAATGGCATCACCCATGAGATAACACGCACTCAATAGCACAATACAACCATTCATAATCAGCCAGTCTGCTAGCTATTTGTGAAGTAGAAGATAATATTATTCTATGAGGGTCTTAACCGAACACAACTCCAGACAAGATTTCTTAAACACCACCGAGAGGCATCATCTTTTTTGCATGACTCAATCTGTCATAAGCAGAGACATTTTAGAAAAAATGGCTGAAGCTAATGACAGAGGAATTAAACTGATTACCCATCTTTGTTAGGGTCGGGGTAGGATTGTAAAATTAGGGTGTTTCTTTCAACTGAATTGATGGTTCAGCGTGTAGCAATTATCACACCTGAAATAAAGATCCGAGGTAAGTCTGATGTCCTTTTGTCTTTATGAAGAAGTTCTAGCAGCTTAACTTTGATTTCAGTGATAAAGTCTTCAATCTGGGCCTCAAGCCTATGAAATAGTTCATGAGGATCTAAATTGCATAACCTGAAAAAAAGAAGGATAAAAATCAATGCTTGCATTTAAAATTTCAGGATACACTCGGGGCCAACCAAGGGCCCAAAATCCGTGACAGTAGTTGGGGAGCCCAAGCTAGAGAAGTAAAAAAAGACTAAGCTGAATACAGCCAGGCCTTTTTAACTAAACAAGCATTAAAATCTTAAGTTGAGGAGCTTCCTTTCTGAACGTTTTAGGCAATTCTAACCTTGACAGGTTAGTGTTGAGGGCAAATCCCAGATTTTGGCAGATTTTGATTACTTTACTTTATGTTATTTAACCCATGAGAGTCAAGATAAAGAATGAAAGAAAAAGAGGTTAGAGGACTGAAAACAAACAAAAATATCCGGTTAGCGAACGACTGGACTGGTTAAAAAAAAGGGGGAGGAAAGGCAATCAATGTATTTTCAAAACAAAGGATAGGAAAGCAGAGAAAACTAAACAAATTCAGGCTCACTCCAGTGGCGAAGCGTGCAATTTGGCAACGTTGCAGTTCATCCATTTAAACCCATGAAAAAGATTGAAGTGTTGGGTGTACGGTGAACACCTTCGCATTCGATCTTTTCCATGGGTTTAAATGGACAAAATACCACGTTGCCAAATTTAACGCTACGCTACTGGCTCACTTATTGATACTTACAGACTAACAAAGTTCTTCATATGATCTTGATACTTTTCATTGACAGAAATTCTATGTGAGGCAGTCCGATAGACAGTTCTTACATAATGGCAAACTTCTAAATAGCTCAACTGTTTCATTTCTTCAACATCTTCAGATGGTGATGACCTACAAAAAGAATCATCAAAATAAAATGGGTGATGAAAAAAAAAAAAAAAAAAAAACTTAATTTAGTACGGCCAAAATTCAATGAGATTTCAACTAGAGCTCATTTCAGAAGTGTAGGCGCACCTAACAATAATATTTGGTGAATTTCCAGCTTTTGTTAGTTTAAATCGAAACAAAACTTGCCCCTGACTTACTTGTTTTGCTTTTAAAGTGTTCCTAATTGAAAAGTGAATCCATATCATGTATAATGTTAACTAATTCCAAAGATCATCGGTCTAGGTGCGTTGACACTTCTGAAACTACCTCTAATAACGCTCTCTAATATCACTATGGAGTTCATTAGTCTTTCTCTGAAATTATAAACTTATATTGGGCGAATAAATTTGACCAAAAGGAAATGGCTACTCACCCTTTGCTTTTTCTTTTAAACATATCCATCAACTTGAACCTTGAGACACAAACTCTCAGCCCAGTGACATTTGAGGACAAAGTCAATGAGTTCATTGAAGGATAACAACTTTTTTCTTACAGATGACTGGATCTCTTAGACATTTTTTCAGGCAGCAATATGAAGAAAAAACGAAGAAAACAATTCCATAGACTTGAACCCAAAAACACTGGTTAAAACACTAGAAACCTTTGAAATCCACCTACAAAGTTGTAAATGCCCTTTTAAAATTGGCCGATTCAAATGAGGCGCTTGCAATTTCTATAGCGAACGATTAAGAAACTACTGTAGTTATCACCAAATCCAGTCAACGAAAGCACTGATCATTTTATAAAATTGGTCTTAAAATTAGAACACATTGATTGTAAACGTTTACTCTACTAGCCACATCAAGAGTAAAGATCTGCACTACTTGACACATTAGGAGTAAACATTAACTCTACTTGACCAATCAAGAGTAAACACTACTGATCCATGTCTTCCTTGAAGATCAATTTCATCAAGTACTCAACTTGGTGATAACTTCAGCAATTGCTTAATTGTTTGGGCACAAAGGAAATTACAAGAACACTGTTTGAATTGGCAGATTTTAAAAGAGCCTTTACAACTTTACGGGGGGGGGGGGGGGGGGGGGGTTGAAGATTCTATTGTGTTTTTATCAGTGTTATAGGTTAAAATCTGGGAGAAAACTTGTACCAAAACAGTGCGAGACCTACATTATCTTGGATTCTCTTAGATTACAGATCAACTTTTTGTAAACTCCTGGGGTCACCATTTAAAGCATTAGAGAAAATTGATTCAAAACTTCTTACAACTAAAGACTAATTTTGTTAGTCAAAATTTCAAAATAGTGAATAAAAAGTGAGTGATCCAGTAGAAACCTGCTTCTAAAACTGGGCTAATGAAGGATGCTACGAGCTACGTACCTTGTTCGGCTGCAAACACGACAATCACAACCAGATTCTTTGTGTTCTGAACATTCGTTTTCAATCTTCTCCACACCATTAATACCATTAATATTCTCTGGCTGAAAAATAGACAAAACAAAAATGATTATTGGATAAAATATTATTATTAAATAATATGTATTTAATACATAACATCATTTAAAAAAGACCCCTTAGTGACCCTCGGATGGTCCGAATAGAGGCTTAAAAAAATGGCCCTGTAAGTTGGACATATAATGTTTATGGATTTATGGTTCATTAATTCGTTAAAGAATATTTGTTTTGAAAAGCTACTTTAAGATGTTTCATATGACAATCTCAGGAAAACCTGGACACCTCTAGCGGAATGAAAGCATGAAAATTCTTGAAACCAAAAGCACAGCATGATCTAACTCACAAACAGCCATGTTGCTTCCAAGCATATCCATGCTTGTAATTTGCTGCTTTAAGTCTCCAGATTTTGCTGAAATTGTCCCTATGTCATGACTATTTGAAACAATAAATGACTAACCATCAATCGATCAACTAATAATTCTTGTCACGTGACAACCACAGAATCCCCTAAATTATTCGACTATTCATCAAAGTCGCCAAACCTTTTTTCAGATTGATCAGCAGGGCAATTTTAAGCCATTATGAGATTGCAGATGTGTACACCAATTCTGAAGTGCACTAATCTCTTGGCTTTAGTTAATTGAGACAATGGTATCAAGCACACAACATGGGAACGCAACGCCCATTTTACGATGGTACGGCTTCTGAAGTTCAGGGTGCAGAACATACTCAATCGATGAGGCAAGCTATAGCATAATAAGGCCTCTTTTTTTTTTTTTTTAATTTTTGCTTCTTCTCACATACCTGATGGGTGCAATGGAAGTCAGATCTAACTTTCGGTGTTTGGATTTGGTTCTGCCTTGCGCAAAACAAAGCAAAAAAAGCCCGTGCCACACCAGAACGACACAAACACGAACAAGAACGAGTTTGCTCCAGTGTGGCCACCCTTGCTATGATATCAATACTGTGCGGCGCATCTTTGCGCTTTTGTCCAGTTCTAATCAATGTAGGTTACGTGTTTTATTTCCCAAAAAAGTGAAATATTTTGATGGTGAGTGCTCAGTAGTGCTATTCAAAACTTGTCTACTCATTATTTTTTTCTTTACTGATATCAATGATCCCTTCATACAAAGAAGTGGAGCATCACTTTACATTTTAATGATCATGATTCGGAATTGTTACAGAGAGGAAAAAAAAAATGTTCTTTACGGCATAAACAATGTGTAGATAGTCAAAATCTACCCATAGCGTCAAAATAGGTCCATAACCAAAGAACAAAACTCATGGAATTGCTTGTAAAATGCTCAAACAATTGCCTTTGCCTCCAAACGCTATGTTTGCCTCTTACATGGCCACTGGCATTGCAAGCCATGGAGACCGCGTTCACTCCGATGCGGCACAAGCTAAATAAGCAATCTCCTAGGACTCTGAATAGAGCATAAGATAACAACTAGCTTTTTCATTTCTATCATAATCAGTAGGGCATAAGCATTTTGGGTTTCGGAATTTCACAAGTGGCGGAGCCTACTTCCAAAATGTATTAAAACCAGGGTTACCACTCTTTGGAGGTTTCCAGTGTATTCCCTGTATTTTACGTGTGTTTTAATATGAAAGCACAGTTTTAAAAGCAGACGAAAGCCTTTGACACGTGATCATGTGGCACTGATTATGTGTTTCAAGGTGGATTACGCAGCTAGTTACCCACACATCATTTCACTTCGATATTTTTAGGCCCAACAAATATTGAAGAAAAACAATACATAAAGTCAGACGGCTTTGACAGTGCACACTGACACACACATTCAATGTCAATATGGTAGTGAAAAGTTCGCTGTGTTTTTCTGAGTTTTGTCATAATTCCTTGGTTTTTCCCCTCATCATTCAATTCTCTGAGTTTTCTTGCTTTTTCACATAGGTCGCAACCCTGATCAAAATGCATCGATGAGCAGTTAGATAGTTACAGGTTGTAGCTCTGAGCTAAACAATGGCTCACTGATGCATTTTAAGGCATTTCGGAAGCAGGCACTGCTACTCAAAATGCTTCGGCTTTAATAAGATCACCGTCTACACGACTTTCGGCAAGCAAGAAGTTTGATTGACTTCTTACAGTAACATTGCAGTAGGGCTTACAAAGAAACAGCAAGCTTGAATACTCATACCATCAGACGAAGCAAAGCCAAATTTTCTTACATCCAACAAGATTAGTTCATGATTCGTCAGATTCCACGGTTTGACTAGACTCCATTCAGAAAAAAATCGGATCAGTTTTTGTTCCGATCCAGAAGTCTTTCAGAACAGCCTTAAACTTCAATCAGGGATCACATGTGATAACTATTGTGAAAACCATTAAAAGTGCAAGCTGGAAGATAAGTCCTGCAATTTTCAAGCGGTTATTGTAGTGATCCTAACCTCAAAACGGAAATGGCCTAACTAGAAGATCAAGTGAAGAACAAAGGGATGCAGGTAATAGATTCATCAAAGAGGCACAGACTAGAACATACCTGAATATTATCATCTTTGATATCAATATTCAACTGCGACAATTTATTTAAAATTACGCTGTCTTCGCCGAATTCCTCCATCTTCTGCGGTGGGATTTCTTGAGACTCCACAATTCCAGGCATGAGGCTCTCCACTGATTCTACAGGTTCAACAGATTCTTTCCCTAAAACGTCCCCCATTTCGTTAGGTTTAAAACTTTCACTACTGCCTGAAGAATTTAATACACTCATTCTAACATAAAAATGGCAAAATTAACATTCAAAGTCGTTAATAACAAACAAGTCCATAGCGGCCAGTGGACCTTTCTTATCTATCAACGATACAATAATCACAACACAACACAGTAGAACAGGTAAACTCATCTGCAGAGAAGCGGCTAATTTTAAATGTACGGAATCTCAACGAAAACCGCTGCTGAAAATTCGGTGTCTCTTTTGGTGCCTTCCATTTGTTTACAAACTTTATACACTAAAAAAGTGCCTTCAAATCACCGTATATGCAACACCATCTCGTTCACCCATTACAGCACCCGTGGGTGGTTTCGCATAAACGCAAATTTGAAGGCACTTTTTGAATTTCAACTTTCATGATGGTAAAAGTTTTGCAAGTAATGCTGAAGACAAAACTGAAGTCAACCCCTGGATCCAAAATCAGGATAAATAGTTCTTCTCCGTAGGAAGCAAGAAGTTGGTATGTGCTATCCTTCCGCGGTACCAGAAATATGTACTATCGACGAATAAATGATTGTCTCGAGATTTTCAAAAGCTAAGTTTCGCCTTCAAGGTTCTGCTTCGGCCACTCTACATACTCCTCACACCTTGCAGGTGAGAGGGCAGTGGGGGCGGGGCGGAAAGCCATTGTGTAGTCCCACACTCGCACCCATAACTGAAAATGAGTGAAAATCTCGCGACAATCTTTAATTCGTCGATAGTACCTTAAAAAAGTAGAATAAGTTGAAAAATAAAGTTAGACACCTTTTGGTCAGTATTTTGCATTATTCTTCGTTAAATGCAGACCTGATGATTTCTCCGACTACGTAAAATTTTGACCACCATTTTCTAAGTTTTAAGATATTTGAAATCTGAAAAAAGTACTATAAAGCTGAAGATTCAAAAAGTCAAATTCTTTTCATAGATTTTCTCCAGCGTTATTTTTTTACGAGAACATGATACTCACTTTTGGAAGGACCCTGGTATTATTGACAAAATTAACCAAAAAATGTACTTACATACAGAGGAAAAAAGTTGTCAGTGAGAGGTTCAGGAACATATTTACGATGCAGTTCTAAGAAATTTGATTCATTTTGAACTCACTTACTGGAGCGCTTTTTCCCACTAGCTTCAATTTATAAGCTGGGTTGAGACTTCCATAAAAAAGCTTTCAAAGTTTTTGGAAACAGGCGGTTCCCTGTCTTTCCCTTTATTCTTCTTGTTTATGTTGAGAGTTCACCGTTACAAGGGATACCATTCACTTCCCAACAAGCATCTATGATGAAACCAAGGTCTTTGCTTTGATTAGATTAATACAATTACTATTCTGATTCCAGGTGGATCATAAGGTGCATATGACTTAATTGATTAATCTTTCAGCTAGTTCCTCGATTTCTGTCAATTTAATTTTGAAACTGATTTCAGTGTTCCCACTTTTATTTCACAGACTTAAGTCACCACATTGTGCACAAATCTTCTCAATGTATGATCAATAGGTACTTTATTGATCAATAAAATCCTCCACCACACCTGAGTTTCGATTTTAATTTACAGTTTGATGAAACAATTTTTCACCTACCCTAAAACACACACATCTCCCTAAAATAAACTACTTAAATATTTTGTTACAATATTTTTCAAAATACTCAATTCTTTTTTAGATTAGAACTTTTGGCATTAATACACAATCATTATGTAAGTGCTGAGGATTGTGAAAACCAGAACCATGAGTAAGTACCTCAATAATAGAGATTGACTGATCATTCAAAACCTTTTCGAAGGAGGGGGGATGGGGCTAATCAAAAGCCACCCTCCAGATGGAGACTGCTCAAAACTGTTGGGACCATGGGTGGAGCAGGAACTGCAGCTACGCTCACCAACCATCAAATTTCACTTGATGTATCCTTTTGAAAGCGAATGAATCTGTTGCAAACTTTTGTTACAGCAGTAGGTCTACTTTAGTTTAAAATCACTTGAAAATGAAGTTAGGTGCATCAAAAAGTTTCAACTTTAACTGACTGACTCAATGGAGCTGTTGCAAACTTTTGCTACAGGCTTATTAATAGTTGATAACTGGGTGATACCCTGTAAAAATAACAATTAGCGCACTAAAAAATCACGAAATCCACTCCTAAACTCACAAAATGCTTTTAAATGCGAGACCGTAATGGCGGCCGAGGCCACGGTTTTCTTACGGCAATTGTATGCTTCTTCTTCTTCTTCTTGTGTGGTGTTGCGAGAACACCTCGTGCAGATGGCGCTGATTGAAGATAGGGAACCCCAATGAAAACCGTGGCCCCGGCCGCCATTACAGTCTCTCGTTTAAAAGCATTTTGTGAGTTTAGGAGTGGATTTCGTGATTTTTTAGCGCGCTAATTGTCATTTTTATTGGGTATTACCCCATCATCAACTATTAATAAGCCTGTAGCAAAAGTTTGCAACAGCTCCATTAAATGACAGAAAGATATCAAAATTCCAATATGGCGATCAAATGAGCCGGTTACAATGGGTCCCATCTAATAATGGCAACTTTTTATGCAGAAAAAAAAGATCTATCATAAAGAAAGCTGCAATTAGATGAGACTTCCCCATTGTGACCTGCTCATTTGACCCCTACCTTGGATTTCACTTAAAACTCCTTTTGTGGGTTCATGAGTAGATTTTGAGCCTTTTAAAGGCCCTGGTACACGCTCAAATTTGAACCGTCAAATTGGCATCGATGAGCCGAGATCCATCACAAAACGGTAGGTGAACCAATCGTTGCATGTTCCGTTGGTTAAAACGTTGTCAAACAACTGTGCAATTTGACAACCTGTCAAACTGTAAAGTTATTTGACGATGGACAGAGTGCCATCTGTTCACCAATCTACTGTCAACGAAACAAATAAACCACATTTTTGAGGTGTTTTAGCCAAGGTTATGTTTGAATTTTAGAAATGTCAGGTTGGCAATTCTACAGTTAGCGGTGGATTTCAGCTCACCGATGCCAATTTGTCGATCCTACTTTGAGCATGTACTAAGGCCTTAATGGTTTTGATGTGATTTTCACAGAATACTGCAACAGTAATGAACTGAGGGTGGAGAAAGAAATAGAGGTCAAGATAGCTAACTACAAATAAACTTTATTATTTGAAGACGGCTATTTACAATTATTGCAAATTAGCAAACATACTTAAGAGAGAACATGATAAAAAAAAAAAAAAAAAAAAAAACATATATTTAATTACAATAGAATAATTTACACAAGGCATATACAGATTCCAAACTACATATGTCTTTAAAAACTCAATGAAGAGAGAAATATTTAACGTAAGAACAAATCTACAGCCAGAGCTGATGGTCTTTCCTGAAAACTTTTCTTTTCTAACAAGTACCTATTTTGTTTCTCTTTTCTGAGTGAGATAACACTGTGTATTATCTGATACCTTCGGCATTTCATTTGCAAAACTTGATTTTGACCATTGGAAGACAAAACACAAAAAAATTAGTAGGTAGTAGTAGTAAAAATAAAAAACATAGAATATTAATACATCCTAACATATGTGTAACTGGTAATTTACAAAAAAATAAAAAAAAAATTACTGATGTTCGATAAAATATCTGACTGAATTTAGCCCTCTCCATTGCCAAATACGAGGTAACACGTGGTAAAAAAAAATAGTGCATTCTTGTCAACCATGAGAGTTAACATAGAAACTATTTCTACCCGCTCTTGGGTCTCAGAACACGTAAACAAAAGATTTCTGCCTAAGGTAAGAATTTACATCATTGGAAAAACATACGCAACACAAGGTGGTACAGGGTATAAGCAGGCTGAAAATACTCGGCAAGGAAAAGGTGAAAAGAACCTGAGACACTCCGCATGGGAAACAGTCACTGATCCATTTTTAATTCTTTTTTTGTAGGATCTAAATGATGCTGCGCTAAAGTTCTCAAGGCACCAACTCGATATTATGAAAAGGTTTTGAGATGCTCATAATTTAATTTTGCATTTTAGCAGACAAGTGTGGCCAAGTAAGAAATTTTAAAATGTGTGAGGAACCATTTCCCATGAATGTGCAAAGCTCCTTTCCAGGCTAAGTCATAATCTATACAAACAAAATCAATTTAATCTTCGTCAGAAAATTCTTTAACACTACACTAATTTTTAATTCTTAAACAAATAAAAAATAAATTAGCTATTTTTACAATCAACTAGAACTGGACGGATATGTTATTTGATTGGTGAAGAAGATCAAAGTACCTAGAAAATTATACATTTTTTACAATCTCATTTCATACTTCATAAAGAGTAAAAAGGAAAAAACAAAGGAAACTATAAAAAACAAAGAGAAATAAAAAAAAAGAAGAAAAACACTTGTAAGAGTTTGAAAAAAAGCAAAACAAAATTTTTAAATTAATAAAACAGAGAGGACTTAGAAATCATACATTTAAATCTTCACCCTTAGATTTAACTAAATGAACACATCAAAATTAATTAAGGTAAAGTTGAGACATTCTACGTAATAAAAATAAATTATCTCCAGTAATACTATAAATTTTAGAGGAATTGTGTCAGAGAGATGGATTAGTTGGAAATGAAATAAGAAAGGTACAATTTATAGCCAAATTAACAAAAAGTGAGGATTGAGACTGAGAGCAATTGGAAATTTGAAAGTTTCCAAAACCTCACTTTGCTTTCAATTGGCTGCAAAAAGAAAGTGGAGTAAAACAAAGAAATAAATAAGCGTTGGTGCCGTCAGCAGCTCGGGCAAAATGGCAATAAATTTTTTCTTCGTTTGATTCAACAATCAATTTGATAACGAAGCGACGCTCCACCTGCAATCGATTTTTGTACAGAAATTCACATAAAAGGAAAGCGTTGTTGCCAAATTGCACTAGCCGCCACTGGTTGGTGCCTTATCAAAATTAGATGGTAATAAAAGAGGACTTTCACTGTTTTTAGTTACTTGTTCATTGTTTTATTACTTTTTTAATTTTCCTTTCATAATTTTATCAGTCATCAAACAAAAGTTCATTTAGTTTAAAAAAAAGAAAGAAAGAAACTCTATCAACCAGTGGCGCAGCGTGCAATTTGGCAATGTTGCGCTTTGTCCATTTAAATCCATTAGAAAAATCGAATTATTGGGTGTTCGGCGAACACCTTCGCACTTGACCTTTCACATGGGGTTTAAATGGACACATTGCAACGTTGCCAAATTGCACACTACGCCACTGCTATCAGCCTGATACAATTTTTAATAAAGGTTTCAAAACTTTAGAGTGGTTCCAGGGGCTACGTTAACTTAAAAACACAGTTTTAATTTCAAATTGAATTGACAGCACAAATCAACCACTTCAGATGTTGAAGAGATCAATTATAAAAAATATACAATAAATAGTAAATACCTTTGCACAAAAAAAATGAAAATTTCAAACAAATGGACCTATATTTACATTAGTATGTACAGAAATTTCATACATCTTCATAAAAATCCTTTACAAGGTTCTACCTTTTAAAATCCCTGAATAGAGGAAATGTTAGGTAGGTATGCAACCTTTATTTTTTGATTCACTGTAGTGATTAAGAGCATTAAAAAGCACTAAAATTTCACATTATTATAACTAATTCAGGCATTTTTTTTTTTCTTTAAAGACAAAATTAGATTTGAATATTTTTTTAAATGTAAAAGTCCCCCCCCCTCCCCCATTTTTCAGCTAATGAAAGAAATATAAGAATGCCCTAGAAATTTTCTCCATGCACACAGCACTTGCATTATTCACTAAATCATAAAAAAGATTTAACACAGTTTTGAAAAATCCTGATAGAGCTCATTTCAGCAGTGTAGGTGGACTTAGACCGATAATCTTTGGAATTTGTCGACAATACTTCTGCTATTACTCGATGAAAATGAATAAAAATTAAATTGAGTGTTCGCTTTTCAATGAGGAAAACTTTAAACACAAGAGAATAAAGTCAGGGGCAAGTTCGGTATTGCTTTGAAGGAATAAAAGTTGAAAATTCGCCAAAGATTATGGTTTTGGTCCGCCTACACTTCTGATTCGAGCTCTAGCCAGCAAGGTGAGAAAAAAAATATTTGGAATTTCTGAGCAAGAATCTTCAAGGCAGATTTACTTCATAAAATATCTGAACGTTGCTTACGATTTGTGATTGAATATTTCCATTAGTAGTAAACAGAGAGGAGGGAAAAATTGGAAATTTTCATTTCCAAATTTGTACATATACTCAAACGATTAGAGTACAGTTTATACCCACTCTCCTCTCACGCAAAAATGGATAAATACCAGAGGCGGTTCGTGCAATGTGGCAACAACTGATTTTCAGCATTTGAATCCATGTAAAATAACCAATATTCATGGGATTCGCTGAATCTCTAAGAAATCAATACTTTTGAAGAAGTTCAAATGGAAAAACGCAGGGTTGCCAAGTAGCACAAATAGCCACTGATAAATACAATTGTAGTAAAATATTAAAAAACAAAGAAAAAATATTGAAGATATTTTCAAAAATAAGATTACTTTGCTCACAAACAGAGAGAGAGAGAGAGGGGGGAATAAATAGTATGAATGTAAATATAAAAAAAGGCTTTGGGACGGATTGTTTAGTCATTTCTTGACGGAGTTTCCTTAAATGCAATGAAAAATACTAGGAGTTAGGGATGTAGCAAGGTAAAGCCAGAAGGGGGAAGTGAGCATATAGGTACTCTTCATATGAATATAAATAATCGTAGTAGAAAAAAGGTCTTTAGATTTAGAATTGTAAAAAGTACAATTTAAATAAGGGGGGGGGGTGAAACAGACAAAAACAGACATGCAGAGATTCTTTACAGAGTATTATTCAAAAAAAAGGAAGAAAAATAAGCTACCTTTTTTTCTTGAGATTCTGAGACAAATTAAAAGTTTGACATTGTATGCATAAAAATATATTTATCGTTTACAGGCTCGTAAAAGTCAGTTCTATCCAAAAGGATTTGCAGTATCAGAAAAACTGGAGGGAAACAGTAGATTAAAATGTGAATTGAGACAAAAGTCCCTAGTACATATTTACAAAAATATTAAAATATTCACTTGCACAGTAAACACGCTAAAAATGGAACGCTACATTTATACTGCTCATTTCTCGATTAAAATCAAAGATAAAAGGTGCTGGTAACATCTTTTAATCTAAAACTAGGAGCAAAGCAATAGTTCATACATCGCCTGCGACACAGAAAACTCAACATTTTTGAAAATTGTTTCATCGCAAGAAATGATGCGTTAGAATTAGTTGTACCTGCAGCTCCAGCGATAAATTGATACAATCAATAATTACTGCAAGAAAGCATGCCTCTTATCTCCATTCGCACTAATGGTTTTCACAGCTTGCTTTATTAATTACCTGTAAAAAATGGGTTTTTTGAGTTGTTAGGTTTTCTGGGTCATAGGGGATGGATTTAAGTTTGCAGAAAAGAGAACAGAAAAATAAATATTAATACTTGTTTCTTTAAAAATAATTTTAACAGACTCAATAATCTGAAAACATTGCAGTCAGACAAAATGAATCATTGAAACTTAGAAAAGAAGGGCATTTGAAGAAACACTTCAATTCACAAGGAAAAAAAATGTGCTGATGATTTGAAGAGGCCGAAGAGCAACTTTAAAAGCCAGTTATTTTGAAGATAAAAGCAAAATTACTTAGTAAACCAAGTCACGTTTTTTTTAGGCGGAAGAAAAAAAGTGGGTAGATTGAGTAATTTATAAAGTGGCTCTCTTTATAAAGAATTAAGGCATAACTTGGAGCCATTCATGAAAATTTAGTTTATTCTTCATACACATCTACGATTTGAAAATCTGAAGGTATTTTCCAGATTAGTAAGGAAAAAGAAAAAAATATCCATTGCCTGTCATCCACTATAACTAGATTTTTCAACAATATACAAAATACTGCTACAAAAGTAAGAAAACAGATTATTATTTGATTATTTTTGAAAACAAATGCTTTACTGCACAGCAGTTAGAAAATAAAATCTGTACAGACCAGAAGGTGATTGGATTCATCCTGCATGCATTCATTATTTTATTGAAATAAGGCAGTAGAACTGACTACGCAGTGACGTAATAGAAACCTCCGCTGCGCCCAAGACCTAAAAAACCCCACAGGGACCCTCAATTACCCCCAAGTTTACATCCAATTCGCAAATTTGATCAAATATATCATTTGAGAAAGTACAGATGGAGGGAGTAGAAAAAAAAAAATCGGAGTAAACTTAAAGTGAAAAGTTCAGGTTAATTATTCCGTTAACTGTGCATTTTTCATGGTATGAAATGAGCACCAAGAGGCTGGCAAAACAAGAAATACGGCTATGTCCTCACATGGGAATTAAACTGGATTTTTGAGCTACAACAGCGTGAAAACACATCCTGAGAGCATTCAATTTGTTCAAATAATCAAGAGAGGACCATAGAACCTTGGGCGTGTCTTCAGACCCCCCAGTCATGTAAAAGTAGGAGGTTCCGAGTTAATTTTGCGGAGGACCCCACTGTACGCACTGTGTACACCACTGTAACTACATTTGCATTCAAGAGAGTTCTGTGCTTTTTTTTTTTTTTTTAGAAAATTACAAGAAAATAATTTTCAAGACGCAAAAATTTTCTACAACAGGGGTGTCAGTTATTTGAATAAACTCTCACTTCAATTCTTCAAAATCGTCCATAGAAGAAAGAAAGAAGAAAAAAAAAAATAGGACACCTACATTTACTTTCACGAGGATGGAGAGTCCAGATTGCAGAAAACTTATAAATTACAGTGATAATTAAGTGAGAGGCAGGGATGAATTCATTAAAATAAATATTACATCTACATTAAAACAAACAGCAGAAAAATAAATAAATAAATATAAATTTTAGATCAAAAGTCAAAAATAGAGATAGATCTGTGGGTGAATATTCACATTCATTTTAATCCAGTGATTACTAATACATACGTAGGTACGAATGAAGTTAAATGAAGGGCGGGGGATCACAGCTTTTGAAAAATAATACTGCGTGTAAGATTGCTCCATTGCAATTTTAAGTAAATTGGTAAAAAAAAAAATAATGAATTTAGAGGCAATATAAAAATACCTACAAATGAAATCAGTATAAAAATATAAAACTTAACATAGAATTACCATCTAAAAGATGGTTTAGATAATGTACAAAATATATTGTAATACTTAACAATACTGAGATATGTCACAGATGGGCACTTCGAAAGAATTGAGAAATTTTAGCTTGATTGCGGAGAGGCAGGAGTAGCTGCAATCAATTACTTACTCAGTATCAGAAGAAAACATTCTAACAGCTGAGGGGGGAAAAAAGGGATCAAACTAATTTGAAGATTGTGCACAACCCTTGTGAATTGACTTAAAAGGAAAAGGAATTATAAATTTATTGATACAATTTCAGCTTTACAATCCTTTATAGTCCCTGAACGGATAATGTACACTCACATTGGTCTACAACCGTTAGATTGGTTCACTGGGTGCAAGCGTTCAATGGCGTGCTGTGACAAAATCATGCATTTTACCTGAGTCAGTACTTAGAGTTGACTTTGTAAACAGTAAAAAAGCTGGGAGGAAGGGGTAGGCAGAACATACTAAGGAGCCATTGATTTTACAATCGTATTGCCAGCTAATCGTAAAAGAGGAGAACAGAAAATCGTTTCTGAAACAAACACACGTCACCCATTTTCTTTTAGGTGTCAATGTTAGAGCTCTAGGGTTCCTTGAGTATCTAGTCCAGCGTAGTAGACCCTTGTTACCGCAGTCGGCAATAAGCGACATGCAACTGCAGAGCAGAGAGTCAGTCTCTCCTCTTATCTGCGCGTTTCACAAATCGCACAGTTAGCAATTCTTCTGATTCTCTTTTGATGCTTTTTTAAAAAAATAAATCTTTGTAATCACAATTTTTCATCCATTTAAAAGCAGAAAATTTCACAGTCACCTTATATGACAAAGGTTAGGAGGACAGCACGCCACTGCAAGCATATCAATTTTCAACAACCATATATGACGTGCCCAAGATAAGTAAAATAAAGGTAAAATCAACATGTAATACATGCAAAAAAACAGGGATTGTTCAGATAATTTGATCAAAAAAGAGAAGTCAGTAAAAGTTCTTATCATAAATTGCTAAACCTTGACTGTGAAAACACATAAACTATCATAGAGAAACATAACGTCAGTACCAGGGTTGGACTAGTAAGGACTATTGCTAAATTGTAAATTGGACAATATGGACACTGACTGCTACCACAGACTTCACAGATGTTCAGCAAATAAGTTGGCAGTGCATCAAATATAGTTTCGTTGAATCTTTCTGGAGCATAGTAATCATAGATACGGATAGGTAAGTATCGAGACATGTTGGCAACAGGGAACCATCTTTCAATCGTAAAGTTCACACAAATATCCTCATCGTCTAGATAATCAAAATAAAACAAAACTTTTTTCTCTTGATAACGAGCTCTTTGAAGGTTTCTAACAAATCGAGATAAAATGTATGAATCAAGCTTCTGTTGTTGAATGATGTAACCGGTCGGGATACCAATATCTAAGACAGCCATTCCTGAGCGCAACGATTCATTTTGAAGCGTCCATCTTTGACAAATGTGGTACGTTATGTGAGACTGATTCCGACCATGAAAGTGAGCCCAGGCTTTGACCCCAAATGCCTGTAAAGGCGGAGCTGTCTGGAATTTGGCGATATCAACGTTGTATTCTGTTGACATTTGTAAGATTGCATAACCTGCACCTTTGGCTTGGACTTTGACTGTACCCCAAGCATGAGGTATTTCGATCCTTTGTAAAGTGGCCATATTCTTTTGATTAACATGCAGAACTTTGACTTGTCCCGGGAGAGCTGTGGCTTCTATTGTGACTGACATGGAGGTTACGTCCCTTAATCGATGTCTATTTGTGTACTCAATCAGAGCTTTCATTGCCATTGCGGTATCTTGAGTGGAAGCCCATCCTCCATCAGTTAATCTTTGAGTATTCAACCATTTAACAATCGCATCCAGGTATAATTCTTGCCTTGCGACGTAGACCAATAAGGCATAAGCTGTGGCCTCAACATTCAAAGCGTCAAACTCATTTGGTAGTCTGGGTAACAAGAAAGGTTTTTGATTTTCTCTTTTGTAAGGAGGCGCAGGGATAGATCCTTTACCCCAGAAAGTCAGACCACCTTCTGACTTTGCCCTTTTAGCTAAAATACTGAAAGCTTGTTCAGCAGATGATGCTTTACTTAACATCAAGGAATATGCAACAATTGCAATTTCGTACGCTTCACCTCTCTCTTCTAAAGATTTCAAATTCCTTTCTAACCACAGTATAGCTTTCTTTTGAGAAGTGGCAACATCGGCACCTAAACCACCGGTCAAATCTTTTACTGTTTCTAAAGTAATTAAAACATGTGCTGTAAGTGAGATATTTCGGTACTTGACATTGTCATCAGGCGCAAGTCCCGTACTATTGATTTTGCGATCGGGTAACCAAGTTATTTCGTAGAAAGCTCCTTCTAATGTTTGATGTTGCAAAATCCACGAAACAGATTTGGAAATAATTACTGGATCAATGTAAATGTAATTTTCCCACTCGTAGAAGCTTGCTTCTTGGAAAACTCTGGCACAATAAGATGTCAACCATACGCTAGCAGAGGACTGGTTCCAGTCACTACGGAACAAACTAAATGAGCCGTCGGGGTTCATAAAAGATAACATTCTTTGATATCCAATATTCATGTGATAGAAAGATTCTTTTTCTAAAGTCCGGTTACGTTGATTGATTAATCTCATGTACATAGTTGTGTAAAGGTTAGCAGCAAAACTGAACATGGTTTGTTCGGCACAATCCATAGGCAACCCTAGTAACGATGTTGCGTTAACAGGCATTGTAGGGAAAATGGGGCCTACAACATCACCAACTATGGATACAAAGGCTTTGTTTGAACCATAAACATAGTAACGATCAATATCGTACGGTATAATGGGTGTTTCAGTAACATTGACATGCATGTACTGGAAGGTGTACGCTCTATTACTCAAATCAAGGAGCACCGATTCATGTCGATACTGGGGTAAACCATCTGCAATTACATTCAATTTCCTAGTAACAACATCTTTTCCGATAAGAGTCGACGCGTAAACAGTTACAGATATTTCTCCAAGGCGTACTGGTACAATGGGTAAGAAGACGACTTGTGCATCTTGCTGTTTAATGTAGATAAAGAATTGATGCTCTCCGTGAGATAAGCGAGGGTTGTACGATCTTACGATACCGTTCTCTTCTACGTGTACAAAACGATAGTCATCTGAACCAGTTAGGACAACAGTTGCTTCGATGTCGTTTAACATGTAATTAAAAACTGTTACACGAATACCAACTTGTTCTCCTTGATGGCTGGTAGTTGGCATTTCCACATTGATATAAAATGGTAAAACACCAACATACTCTATAGGTTTCTTTATCATTCCAAAACCAAGTTTAGGAGACATTGAGAAGGCAGTGACCATCCAATGAGCAGGTCGCTTTGGCACATCAATGTCAAACAGGAATCTTCCATGGGGTCCAATATTGATGTCCTTCCACATCCAAACATTTTCATAATGTCTCTGAACGCGGTTGAATCGATTCTTCCTAAAAAGTCCTATTTCAGTTGCATTGTGAAGCGGACAGTTGGCTTCATCAGTTCCATCCTCGCAATCAAACCTTCCGTCACATCGTTTATCATAGCGATAACAGCGACCATTCAAGCATTCAAGAAGTCCAAGAGATCTGTTACACTGATCTATTCGGTGTGGAATTATAATATCAGTGAACACAACAAGACCAGCATACTCGAAAGTACGATTTGCATCAATACCGTACGTTGAGGATGGATAATGGATAATTTCATCAGGATCGCCTTCATGAGAATAGAACAGATGATTAAACGTTCCATTAGTTTCTTCATCAAAGCGGTCCATTTTCAATAAGACTTTGGCATAGGTAAGCTCATTGCCTGCTTGCAATCGGAAGAAGGGCTGGTCCAGACTAGACAAACCAACATACGCACCAGGCTCCCCGTAAATTGCAACCTCTACTTTTTCACCAGTCCTTGCTTTACGGTTGTTGATGAAAACCGTGAAATTATTCCTGGAAATCCCATTGACAGGGAATGATAAACTGTCAACCACAACATCTCCGTGACTACCAACATTATAAACAACAATGGTAGCTGATGGAGCCATCTCTGCCGGAAGTGCCACAGCAAAAGTTCGAACGGAATTCTGCATGTTTTCTTGCCCAGCAAGCAGAATAATCCCCTTGGCCATGATGATGTAGTTGAAGATTTCCATGACAAAGTTGCTCTGAACATGGAACACGATATATTCATCCACCTGAAAAATAAAAAAGGACTCCTTGAAATATTTTAACCAATTCTCTTTCAACTTTCACCAACTGCAGTTTGTGCCATTCAAAATGAACATTATTTAAACTTTTATTTTGACTGGTTTTTGACTGTGCCCATTGCACTCCAGAAATAAAATTTTTCGAGTTAGAAAAATAAAGAGTTATTTTGAGTCAAAATATATAATTTTTCAAAAGAGTTAAAGAGAAATTTTTTTGAGGGGAGCCCACTTCCTATGGGAGCTAGATCAACCTTTTTGATCCAAAATTTTGAAGAGAGAGAGAATAGTTTTTTGATATTGGAATTTTGTACATGTTTAACCCTTTCCACTCGTGAGCATTTTTACCCGACCGCCCCACCAGCTCGTGGAGCTTCAACAACACGATATGAAAACAAACCATATGATCTGTAAAAAACTCACATCACGGTGTACAGAGTGCGCTGGTGTAGTGCGTGATGTTCGTCTTAGTTCCCATAAAATCCGCTAGAGCTCATCTTCGGTCGAGCGCGTCAAGCGCGCCAAATATATCCGGCAATCGAGTCCTTAGAAGGTATCTTTTTTTTGTCGGATATATCCGACCTGTGAGTGGAACTCAACTTTTCCCTGGTCGAATATATCCGACATACGAGGGGAAAGGGTTAAACAGCTGTAAAAAAGAACACCATACCTTGGCATTTTCAGTCGAAGTGGAAACCTTGATTTGATGGTTTGATTGAGAATAGTGGGCCAAAAGTAGTAAATCAGTAGAAATTCTTTCACCAGAGACATCCTTGAAGGAGGCAGTCATTCTCATGGACTCAATGTCCCGCAGCACTT
Source organism: Trialeurodes vaporariorum (assembly GCA_011764245.1). NCBI lineage: Eukaryota > Metazoa > Arthropoda > Insecta > Hemiptera > Aleyrodidae > Trialeurodes > Trialeurodes vaporariorum. Next base: position 14,535,586 of record VMOF01000024.1, on the reverse strand, counting down.
CATTGGCCCGAGCGTTTTCATCCAAGCCTGGAAAAAAATTTGGCAATAAAGAAATAGAATCTCTAAACTCACAGACAAAAATATGAAAGCGTACATAATGCTGCAAAAGTAAATGGAAAATCTAACCCATCATTTCAAATGAACATCAGTTGAGAAACCAATTGGGGCAACTGGAGAGATTCACTTTTCACAATTTCACAAAAAGAGATAAGAACTAAATAGAAACCTTAAATCAATATTCAACAGTATTTCATTTTTCGAGAAGAGGAAATCTGAGGCACATGATAAAAATTGCATTTTGCTTTGTTATCGGTGATGATATTCCTCTGACCAATCACAAAAAAGTGCTAAAATTCAGTAACTTTACGCCAATGACCACTTGGCGAGCGACGAACTATCCGTCATCGGCCATGGCCAAACAGTTGACGAGCGCGAGAGGTCGTCAACGTTGATGGCCATCGCCCGATGGTACAGTGTTGCCACATTGTGAAATTAAATTAATAATTAAATCAAGCTCTGCCCCTTCTGATGGCCATGGGAAAAGCAAAATACGAGCAATACCTGCCGATGGCCCTCAAACAGCTTTTGATGACAAAGCAAAATACGACTAAAATTTGTAATAAAAAAGTGTGCCTCTGGTCTTTCAGATTGATGTCAGTCATTAATTTAAGTTTGAAGTAAATACTGAGTCAGTTCTGTTTCTTTTACTGCATATTTTAATTAAAAATCAGTATTTCTTTGTATTCTGTTCCAGGGTTACATAGATTCTAAGTATGATAAAGGTAGCTTAATCTATCTACCTAAATTTTTAGTCCATACGAACATTGAACATGGCATTAACCAATCTGAGGAGGTGTGTATTCATACAAAAATAAAATACAAAATTAAGATGCTACACCAAAAATAAAACAAGGAATAGTAACAAGAACTGTTATTGACTAAATATATGCATGTTGCAGTCAATGATAGGGTTCGGACCAATGTCACTCATCGCCCCGGCTAGTGTTGACCGTGGGCATGGTTTTCGGCCAACGGTGTCTTTGGCCTGCTATTTTGGCCTATGTCTCTTTAGTTAACAAAACGTCACACATTGCATTTTAAGAATTACTCAATTTTTCAGTAAAATTAACCAACATTGGCCGTGCTATATCTGGTACTGACATCAACAGCCGACCAATTTGAACATAAGTAAAACAAAGTTAATAGTGGCCGTGTATTTAGGTTATTGATATCATCGGCGTGCCAATGATGTTATTAACATGCAATTCTGGCCAATGGTGCTATTGGCCCAAATCCCATCATTGACCGTATTAACAAATGTATGCACTATCGACGAATTAAAGATTGTCACGAGATTTTCACGAGACAAGTTTCGCCTTCAAGGTTTGGCCTCGGCCACTCTTCATACTCCGCACACCTTGCAGGCTAGAGGCTAGTTGCAGATCCGTCCCAAACTCACACAAATAACTAAAAATGTGTGAAAATCTTGCGACAATCTTTAATTCGTCGATAGTACATTACATTAAAATAAATTGATCAATAACTGGGCAAAGTAAGGATTCTTGATGGATGGAAGTTTTAAATAGACAAACCTAATTGTGAGCTGAGATCAACTTTCATTGCCCACACTCCTTCATTATCTTGGGACATCTTCAATTCCTGGGTTTCAATTGAACGTCGACCTCCTGACTTCATCGTGATATCAGCACTCATTTCCATTCTACCGTTTACTAAACGATTGAAAGGTAGGGGAGAACCATCTTGGAATGAAACGGCCAACTGTAAAAACATGGTGAATAATAAAAGTTAAGGAAGAACGAAAAAAAGTAGTATAAAAAAATTCAAGAACTTGTTGCTTTTGTTATTTAGAAAATTTAACAACAGTTAAGGAACTTTTTCTGATTTTTCAAAACACAAAAGATAGTCGCTGGATATGGTTGCTGTTCATGAACTCCAACTACGATACAATAAAACATCACCCAATTTAGCTTTACAAAGGCAGAAATGTCACTAGGAATAATATTTTCATTGCATGGAATCAAGCTTTTGTCATTCTTCAAACGCTTTCTAGAACATGATATTGGTGTTTTCGCCCCCCCCCCCCCAAAGTTGCAGGTAAAAAGGATACATTTCTCATTTTTCTTATTAACGTTTTACTTAATTTATTCTGTTCAATGAGTCAAAACAAAGACATAAAAGGCTGTAGTGGCAGAGTTTTTACACAAAAAAAAAACAAAAACAAAAACAGACCTCCAGTCACTTTATTTAAGGACACAGGAGTGTGATTCACGAACAAGCTATAGCTTTCTGCACAATTTTCTCCAAACAAGATTTTCCAACAACCGCCCTACATTTCACGTTTCAATGAAAAATGAATAATGAAACTGAAAATTCACTTACGTAAGTATTAAATGGCATTGATGGTTTGAAGACTTGAGGTGAACCACCAAAGAATGAAACACGGATCGAAGAATTGTAGACTCTTGATATAGAATAACCTTCAATTATTTCATCAAGAAATCTGTCACCAACAGTCGCCGTTACAATGATTTCCATTCCTTCAAGCGATGGGACATACTTCTCTAATTCACTTAGAGGATATTTAAAGTGGTAGACTCCATAGAACTAAAACAGGGAGAGTTTTTATATTAGTTACAAGGAAAGCATCATATATTTCTGGACTGAACCCAACTCATGTTATTACTTATCAAAATGTTGAAGACTGAAAATTTTTTGCAAGCTTTGAAAATTTATTCTTCATCTTTGAATTTATCATTGCTACAACAGACCATTTTTTATGTACTTCTTTTACTGTATGTAAATAAACGTGACACTGAGGAGAATATTTTAGGCTGGCATAGAATTCAGAGAAAAATTAGTCAAAGAATTTGCAGTTTCACAATGCACACCAGTGGCCACATTACTCACGCTACCTAAATAAATTTATTACAAGAATAATTTTTTTTTTTTCTGGATTTGAGACTTAAATGTTAAGTACAACAGAAATCAAATGGAAAGAGGAGCAGACAGCTTTGCATCTGTTGAAGATCACAACACACAGATGAAAGTAAAATTGCTGCACGAACGTAAGATCTTGAAATTAGAAATTACTTTTTGAAGCAACACAATTTTTTCCTCAAATGCTATCAGGTTGAAATTGGAAACAAGAATCAAAAGTGGGAAAGGAAACATTTCAAATGTGACTTACAAATTTCAAATGAGGAATCTGAGCTAATCTTTCATATTCGGTTTGGCGCGGGAACCAAAATGGGTACGATTCATCCTGTAAAATGAAAAATTTACAACCAATTATTAACAGGTAAATGAAGAAAAGTTCAGATTATTTGAGAGGAAAAATGAAACCATGGACCACATTTGTGGGGAATCAGTTATTTGGACGAGCTTTAACTATTGAGGGGTTTTCTGAGGAAGCTGCCATAATGAAAATCTCTTATGGACATTTCACACGGGCTTGGTTTGCTTGCCTCTCATTTTCTAACCTTACATTAAAATTTGGGACTGATCAATTTGAAATGAAGGTGAAAGTGTTTCCAGGTGGCTATCTGAACAAAGAAATTGATTTATGGACTGTTTTTTTGGAAGGATGTACACGATAAATAAATTGACACTTAACAGAACAAGCAAACTTTACTCACCTCGACACAAAGCTGCATTGGAATTCTGGATCCAGTTAGTCACTCTAAAATGCGCTTTATTTAAGCCCAGTTTCCACAGTATGAATTAAAATTTTTGATTTACGGTTAAAAAATACGAGGCAAAAAAACTATCCATGTTGCCTCATTATAGGATGGGACATGTAACATGGCGCAACTCCTCTGTGGTAATAGGTTATAGCTCTTTAATTTTGCTCAATTCGTGAAATAGACCCACAGAAAGAAGGGAAAGCTATGTTAAACAATGTCCCAAAATTTAAGCGGTTCGAAAGTTCATCTTTAAATGTCATAGGCAGACCGTGACCAAAAAAAGTGGGGAGGGGGACTAAAAAGTGATGACCTTTTTTTTTTGCTTCTCAAGTCTCAAGTGATGAATTTTTCCTGATTTTTAGCCCCTCTGCCACCAAAAAGTGGGGGGCTATAGCTCCCCCTAGCCCCACATACGGTCCGCCTATGTCAAATGTCCAAAAATTGGTACATGATTAGACTCTTAAAAAACCAAAAGAACTGGAGGACAAAGTTTCATACAACAATTGCAAGAAAGTTGACATAAACTCAGCATACTTACAAAATTGAAATATTTTTCAACGATTGGGACCTCGTTAGTGACGTATGTTCCAGAGTATCCTCTAATTGGTCTGATAGTAGCTTTCAAGGTAAGATTTCCATCTACTGGAGCGCCACTGGTATAGTTAGCCATCACAAAACCACTTAAGTATCTGTCCGTGTCAAAGAAAAATGGTGGCATTGTCACGTTTACCTAGAAAAATAAACAGATAAACAAATAACAGACGGTTCAATTTTTGATGATAATAATTTCAGAATTTTTGAATTTCAATATCAATTAATTTTGTTGCCTAAAAGAAGGAAAAAAACTAGCATTGGAATTGAAATGACACATCGGGTGGTTATAAATCATAGGTTTTGCTTCAGCCAATCAGATTGCACGTCACCATCCCTTGCTGTCACTTGACAATATTGATTTTCGTGGCCACATCACGTGTGGCCGGCTGGTGCCGAAAAGCAATCTCCCATGCAGAGGAAGTAGAGCATAAGGTGAAGCCAAGTTTGAAAGACAATGCATTCCCGAAACGTCAGGCGGTGACAAGACATGTAAAACAATTTCGAAAAAAGTTACAAGATATTCTGGTAAAACTACAAAATTCCAGGTTATGACATGGAGTTCCCTGAAATTTCACGGACTTTTCACCGATGACCCTGATCCCTAAAATTTCACAGTTTTCATGGATGCTAGACACCCAGTAGAAGAAAACTCAACTTAATATGCAAAAATTTACCTCAAAACGAGTTTGGTAATACTCTTCCACTGTAAATCTTGATTCTTCAATTTGACCTTGTACAACAACCTGAATAGTCCACTCTCCAAAAACAGGCTGATCTGACAGGTGGTAATTCAAACTTACCACACCCAAATTGGACTGAAACAAGAACAAAAATCTATCAAAGAGGGCATTGCAAAAAAATTTTCTTGAATTTTTAGAACCTACTTCATGAATAAAACGAGCAAATGATATCAAAGTTCCTGAAATTGGAATACAAGAATTCCAAGAATTCTAATGCATGGGAATCTGCACAAGTAAGCAAGAGCTGTTGGAACCAAGGCTATCTGAAACGGCCTCTAGTAAAGTCCAACCGCCCAAACTTGCTGTCCATAATGCTGCTATTTCACAGTGAACAACTGGACTACCCAAAAAAACTGTCCTGCAGTCATTTCAGACCTTTCTTTGAGCTCACTAGGGTTAAGTGCCTACTTTGTTGAAGATGAGGTGTGATTTTAGTAAAGAATAAATAAATGATGATGCAATGAGAACCTCAACTTATTAACACAACCTGTTATCTTTACTCCATTGTATCTTTTGACTTTATCAGCCCACTTAAACATTTGTAATCAGAATCTGGGCTGAAAAAAAAACATTACATTTTCAAAAACAAGATACTCATGTAAGTAATAAAACTTAGGGCTCACCTGTCTAGAAAGCCATCTTCTCATTATGTGCCGATTTGGATCTAACATGTACACATCCACTGAATATTCATACGGCCGCAATTCCGTGTTGATTGGAATTGCTCTCAGTCTCACTGTAAAGAAAAAAAAAATGGAATTTAGAAAAGAAACAGTTGAACAGGTTATAGAAATCAGTAGATCTCAGTAATACTTGACAGTGGTTTTTAATTTTAGTCTTGAGTATACAGTCCCTTCATGGAAACTCTTTAAACCTGGTACCGATACAACGGTTTATGCATTGAAAAAAGTTGATTGCAAGAACCGATTCCATGGTTAAGTACAACGGTAGACCAGCGGTGGGTAGTTAGATTTTCCGGCATTCCAGTCCGTCCCACAACGTTCCTCTCCTCCTTTTTCCACTCATTGACTATTTTGTGTGGAGCCTTCAATGTCAACTACTTTTTTTCATTCCAAGAAAGTCTAAAACCAACCACTAACCAGAACTCGTTGAGCTCATATCAGTACTTTCTGTAAAGAACTTCTTTAAAGGGACTCAAGTTTTCAGTAGGTAACCCGAAGTACGCTTCAAGAATGGGAGGACTCCCTTACTCCTTTACAGTACTGTGGAGGACGAGGCTTCAAAACACCTGAGTTTGATTACATTGTTAAAAAACCCGTTAGCGGATCCAGCCCTCGCAAACAGGGGAGGGGTGAACTTGAGATTTTTGCCCCCCCCAGACCCCCTTTTTCCTTTTTTCTCTTGTTGTTTACCCCTTCCTTTCCCTTATTTTCCCCTTTTCTTTGGCCAAAGAGGGGGGGGGGGTGATGGCCTCCTTTGCCCACCTCCCCCTGTTTCCACCAATGAAAAAACCCTCTAAAATCTCTTTGATGACTTGAGACAAGTTTAGGTACTTGAACCATTTGGTCATAAAAGGATTTATAAAAATCTAGAATTTTGGAGAGGGCAAGGAGTCTGTCTGTTACAGAGGCGCGAACATCATTGAAAACGTTGCGCGAATTGCGTGAGCGATCGGCAAGAATGAGCTCGTAGACAAAAACCACTGATAGAAGGTGGGGGCAACTGAGCAACACATAATAATGCTTGGGGAAATGATTGATTACCAGTTGGCATCGTAGCATTAGCCAACATCGGCTTGAGAACGAGAGAGCGTGGATTGAAAACGGTGATAGTGACATAGGAAAGAATTATCGTGTAAATCACATACCTAAGTCAGCACTGATCTCATTAAATTGTTACGTTTCCTGACAATTTGAAAATTTATTCTGGAACTTTTGGGGGTCCACTGAAGAAAAAACGACTATAAACATTTCCTCAGAACTACCTACGTAGGCAACATTTTCCCACAAATTGCATCCAATTTGGAGGAGGATATGTTATTGGTTATTGGCCTCTCTTTATTGGTTAAAATAAAACTGTATATTTGAGTTTGAATTAGAAGAGACTGAAACTTTTTACAAACCTGTTTCACTTTGTTTGTAGATTGGTTTATCAGTCTGAATGAAAACAGTCATCGACCGTTGAGAGAAATAAAGTTTCGTTTCGTTAACAAAAGCAGCCCCTCCGAGAGTATTGTCATATAAACCTTCAACTCTTAATCTATAGTCTCCTGGAACACTTGTTGGTGGTACCTGAAATATAACAGAAATTCAAATAATTAATAATTGCTGATAAGACTTTCCATTGGACAGCATTCTGCAGGAGGGAACAGACTACATAGGGATTCCATAGCAGTTGGTTCCCTTCCGCAGAAAGCCATCCAATTGTCTGTTCATAAGCTATAATTTATCAAGCAAAAACATAATCCTGAGGATCATTTCTTGTCTTCCTTACAGACATTTTTGTAAGAAATTGTCTTTCCAAAACTCTTCATTCTTCCATCCATTTCTAATAGAATTGCATATGTTATATGCAGTTTATTATCAGCTCATGGACCCCACTGTTCTACTCTAAATTTCTCACAGCTAGATCAGAAACAGCATGAGAAACAACAACAACATGAGAAAGCAATAGGATTTTCTAAAGTCAAACATATAATGTTCAAAACACAGATTTTTAAAGCTCAACCGACAGAAATAAAGGGCTTGTTGGGTAAAACAAGATCTCACAGTTCTTGAATCAACTGGGACAGTTCTTATTGCTAAGCACTTTTTCTCTTTTTCTTTCTTTCCTTCTTTTAAACTCTTAAACTTTATTCAATTAACTGAACTACCCGAGTAAATATTTAGTCTATGGTTGCTCCATATACAAACCTTCAAAATTAGAGTTTCTGGAATGTCCAATTTGATAGACTTTGCATCCGCGCTTAATTCTACTCGGTTTCGTTGGATTGAAGCTCTGACAGTCAGAGGACTCTTGGAGTGATACACAGAGACGGCAATACGATAAACTTGACCAGGACGGACTATTCGACTGGCAAGAATGAAATAACTCCTGCAATCAAAATAAAAGTTCAAAGAATTAAAGTCCGCTTCTTTAAAATTAACATTAAAATGAGGATGAACAACAAACACAAAAGTCATAAAAAGTAAACAAGTCAAAATTTCAAGGAAACATTCCCTAGAACATTAAAAATTGAGCTAGGTTTTCAGAGCTTACTACAGTCAGTCACTGTCTGGTCTCTTTATTTTTACGTAAAGGCAAAGAACAATAGACAGATAATAAAAGGGTAAAAAAACTATTAATGGGTAACCAGAATCCCAATTTAAATTATCAAAGCAGAGCTGCGTAATATAAGTTGGCGGCACAATCAGATGGTTTCCAAAACATTGCGGCAAACTTACAAGAAATGTGCTTTACTTTGCTTTTTTTCTCTACATCTATAGTTTGACACTAATTAGGCAGCATAAAAATTTCATCTATCCAACAATTTCAAAGCATGCAGGGCAAAGAGGGTGCAGGGTATGAGCGTCGTTAATAAAGTAAATTTTCCTTTTTTTGTTTTCGGCTCCTAATTAATCAAAAAAAAATCCAATAAAAATATTAAAACTGTCACAAACTCACAAGTTTAGTAATTTTTTTTGGAATTATAATGCACCGATGGCTGCTTCTTAATCTAAATTTTTCTAGACTAATGTCTTAAAATGTCCGTCTTGATACCCTGATATAATAATTTTTCTAGAGAAAAAACAAGGAAAAATTCGGGATAAATTTTGTGTACCAACCTTTTTTGAGATGAATAATCGTAATTCAACTTTTACTCAACATATTAATCACCTGAGTTGACACATTTGTCAGAACAAGAGATGACTTTTTCAATCCCTGAACTGAGGAACGGTGCAATGTCATTTTTCAAAAGCTTCAACAAAGAGTTGAACATAAAAGAGATTGAAAAACTTGTGTAAACTCTGTTGGTGATTATGTTGAAAACGGTTGAATTAAGAATCTTCATCCTGAAAAGGGCTGGTACACAAATTTTTTCCTGGTTTATCACCCGATTTTCTAGAAAAACTATGATTTTTTAGAATACCAAAAGTTGGACAGAAATCAGATGTGGGTCCAGAAAAATTTAGATTAAGAAGCAGCAATCTGCTACATTTTGATTCCAAAAACCACCAAACTTATACGAGTTTAGGGTAGGTAGTTTTAATTGTTTTATTGGATTTTTTCTGGCTTAATTAGGAGCAGAGAACAAGAATAGGAAAACTTACTTTTTGAACGACTCTGGTAATAGTGTGATTGGCCTCAAGAATACAAAATTTTAGATTGAAATTTATGCGACAGAAATTTGTTGAATACAGTAATTTCTTCATTAATTGAATGCAAAGAGCATCTTGCAGACTCATATTCTTACAAAAAAAAATTATTTTTCTACGTTTTGTAAAAAATAAAATTTTAGGGTGGATGGAAAATAAGAAGAAAGAAAAAATTGGTTGCGATGATCCCACAGTTTGACTGTAAAAGTTGAAAGATAAAAATGAAACTTTATGAAAAGTACTACTTACGCTTCTTGGATGATCAAATTATTTTCTAAACTAGACCAAATTCCAGATCCAGTTGGCAGATTTCCATTTTGTGTGTAATCAGGCTTGTATCGCGTTCTATCTGGACTCCATGTTGGAGCTCTATTACTGAGTGAATCCTGATCTGTCATGTAAGGGAGATCTTGACCGACTGCGGCGACAAGTAAACAAAAACCGATACATATTCCTATAGATGCCATTTTCCCTCTGCAAACAGAAAAGTGTAAAAAATTGATTAGTACTGTAAATAAGTAAAAAGAATTGACAAGAAGTAGACAAAAGCAGGTAAAAGGGAGCAAATTTTGGCAAAACAGAGATACATTTGATTGAGAAAGAGAGAAATCTCATTTTTTACTTGTTATTGACTTATTGTTCTACTTCTGCTGTATTTGCAATGTTTTAACAGGCATGGACAATGAGTTCTAACTTGCTATAACACTAGAATTAACTGTCACACACCCAGGAACTTCGAGACTTGGAAAGGCGTCTAGGAGTCTGGGACAAATCGTGGTTCACCTGATGTACTATCGACGAATTAAAGATTGTCGCGAGATCTTCACACATTTTCAGTTGTGGAGGTGAGTGTGGGACTGATCTGCAACGGCTTTTCCGTCCCACCCACACTGGCCTCTCTCACCTGCAAGGTGTGAGGAGTATGAAGAGTGGCCGAACCAGAACCTTGAAGGCGAAACTTAGCTTGTGAAAATCTCCCGACAATTTTTAATTCGTCGATAGTACATACAGGCGTAGGTCGGATATTTGAAAAATTGACTTTTTTTCACACTTCTTATGAAAAAATTACGCTCTTTCGATCTGTGGCGTCAAAAATACCGAATTCTCAATAATTTTTAAGTTTTAACGAAAAACATTTGAGTGTGACTCGTTAAAGCCCGGGAATCGTCAATTTTGTTTTCGCTCTCCAGGAAAGTTGCAAAAATCGACTTACGCCTAAGTGTCAGATACTCGGTCATTCGACCACCATACTTGCATTTTGTTATTCTTTTGTACTTTATCGAATTTGCGAGAAGACTTTTCGAATTTTGATGCTTTGAGTGTGATCTTCAGGCGATGAGAATTACATGAGAATCGACCCTCCACAACGCAGTAGCAAAAATTTGCAACAGATCCATTGCACTCTATTTCATAGAATTTTTACAAATATTAAAAGTTCATTCATCACGGTAGATGAATGCGTAGTGAAATAAGCTTTCCACATCTCATTCAGGAACGAATCGAGCATAATCAATGTAAGGCTTCTTCCACGACTAAAATTGAAACTGACAATGAGTGACTCGGAAATTCGAAGTTTGACACGGGCGACACATAACGTACGCGGACACTTTTTAATTAAATTAAGCAGAATTCATTTCTCCCCTTTGATCCTTGCCCACCCCAAAACCCGGGTAATTCGATAGGAGATGCGTTCCAGCAGAGCTTGGGCGCGTTGAGACTAGATACCGCGGTCACACACTCACACCGTAGTGAGCACAGGGGCCCGGGCCTTTCATTCAAATGTTTTTACGACTTTGAGAGGAATGGCCAACGGAAAAGTCTCATTCACTCATTGTAATCGGGAGAGCTCCCACAGTAGTCACAAATGATAAGGATATTAACACTTCCTTCATCATATGTATATTGTCAATTCAGTGTTGCCAGGTCAACAAATAGACAAATTATAATAATGTCGGAGGAAAGGAAGCTTCCTATACTGGTTGACTTTTAGGGAGTATTTTACTACACTTTCTATTTATTTTCGAATCAAGAATCCGTTGCTTTTTACCTCAAGGTTGGATAAATGTTAACCCTTTGTCTACTGGCGGTACAAAGTTGTACCACCAAATTAACATGGTTTTAAATGTATTTTCAAAATAATCACTATGCACATCAAACTAAACAAGAAAAGTTCATTCTATTTATTGAGATTGATAAAAAGTTTGTGAGAAGGGTTTGTATTAGTGCCGGATTTGAAGGGTAAAATATATTCCAAATTTAGGGTCATGCCATGCTGGGGGGGGGGGGGGGGGGTCTCCGTGCTCGCGCGACAAAATCAAAGTGAACAATCCCCCCCTCCCAAAAAAAATCGTCAAATTTTGAAATTCTTCCTTGAAGAGCGGCAAAACTATAACTTTGCTTCCCCCCTCCCCCTCCTTTCCGGAAACGTCTGTATATTCCTGTTCAAAAAATTCTACTTTTTATTTCATACTGCGTAGTAGTACTGAAAAATGATAGCTATGATCACTATAATGAACGAGGAAAAAAATGCAGACTCACCCCTAAATCTGGCAACACTATTCAATCTAAACACCAACCATCACATTGTCATCCTCAAATCCTCATTCTCAACTCCTCATCATCGTGTTACGTACAACCACCCACCAACCTCCATCAACCCCCACCAACTTTCACACGCCGAGAAAATTGAAGAAGTAAATCATTACTGAGCCTCATCCGCCGTGCGGTGACTTCGCGAAGGGATGGGAAGGGAAGGAGGATTATGGGTTATTAATGATACTGAAGTTTAATCGGGGATAGGTATAAGCACAGGGGAGAAAGGGAAGCCAATCGGCCGGGGGTTCGGGTTTTGGATCGCGAAAAATACGGAAGCGAAACAGACACTAGGCGCAGGAGAAGGAGAAGGAAAAGGAGCCCCCCTCTCCCCGTTCTTTTCTTAGTGATTGGTGGAAGAGAAGTTAAGGTATTTACTCTAACGCACAAAAGCGCAACTAATTGAGGCTCTAAAAATAAAAGGTAATCCCGGGGATTTTCCCCCTCCTTATTGCAGTGCCACCGATGATTTATATTTATTGAGATGCTTGCAGACAACCTCGCAATCCTAAGCTCATAACAATAAATACAGAGGTGGATAAATTTGAAATATGGTCGGAGAGGAGGAAATCAAAACAACAAGGGATAAAAGATACTGCATTGAGTTGCTTGTCCGGGATAGGGGACGAGGAGAAGAGGCTCATTAGGATCGTCTAAGAAGAAAAAATCCCTGCCTAGAAAGAATTAAGTATCGATTGATGAAGCTATTTAAACAGCTCTGAATATCCTCACAGCTATGACCTATGAGGTAAAACAACACAAACGATTGCGGTGATGAAAGCCGATGCCTGTAAGGGCGCATGCATAAATAATAAAATGAAAGCAGAGAATGTTAATATAGGCGGTCCCAAGAATGATTGGATTTGACAACCGTGGGTTTGAATGAAAACATCAGCTATTTTACAACTCCTAACCAATCAGGTTGCTCTATCTGAGGTTTGAAGCTGGTGTTTTCATGAAAACCGTAGACTTGTCAAATCCAATCTATTCTGGGACAAGCTATAAGAAAGGATCATCTAACAAGAATAATAATTCTCTCCTAGAAAGAATTATGTATCGATTGATGGAGCTATTTAAACAGCTCTGAATATCCTCACCACACATTAGTGACCTACGAGGTAAAATAAAATAACACAAACTATTGCGGTGATGAAAGCCGCTGCCTGTAAGGGATAAAATAAAAGAAAATGTTATAGGCTGTCCCAAGAATGATTGGATTTGACAACCATAGATTTGAATAAAAACATCAGCTATTTTACTGCTCCTAACCAATCAGGTTGCTCTATCTGAGGTTTGAAGCTGATGTTTTCATGAAAACCGTAGACTTGTCAAATCCAATCTTTTCTGGGACATGCTATGAGAAAGGATCATCTAACAAGAAGAATTCTCTCCTAGAAATAAGAATTAAGTATCGATTGATGGAGCTATTTAAACAGCTCTGAATATCTTCACCACAGCTATGTCCTATGAGGTAAAATAAAATAACACAAACTATTGCGATGATGAAAGCCGCTGCCTGTAAGGGATAAAATGAAAGATAAGGTTATAGGCTGTCCCAAGAATGATTGTATTTGACAACTATAGATTTGAATGAAAAGATCAGCTATTTTACTGCTCCTAACCAATCAGGTAGCTCTATCTGAGGTTTGAAGCTGATGTTTTCATGAAAACCGTAGACTCGTCAAATCCAATCTTTTCTGAGACAAGCTACAAGAAGTCACAATAATCATATTGAGCTTCATGAGCCACGAGCGGAGAACCAGCTCAAGCGTGATTCCTTCCCTATAGCCTAGGCAAATCTTTTCGCCGCATACGACTGATTTATGGCTGAGTTAGCATACGGTATATATATTGATGGTAGAAAAAAAACAAACACAAAAACAATGACAAACCAAAACGATAGCAAATCGAATCGGTAACAGTGGCGGCTCGTGTGATGTGGGAACAACGGATTCTCGCACTGGCGCAACCAGGATCTCTTCCATCTCTCTCGTTTCCCATTTGAATGTATGAGTAGGAAAAGGACAGAAAGAGGGGGTTTTATCCCCTTGTCTATCCTTGTCTAACATACGTTTTTCAATGGAGAAAAGAGAGAGATGAGGAAACTCTCGGTGCGCTACTGGATTCTCTTCATTAATTATGAGCAAAACGGCAGCTCTGACTACAATAAGCATTCAATAGAAGTGTGAAGAAGAACTTTGAGATGACTCATCACAATCGCAGAGTAAAACTAAAAATATTAAAGATGAGATTATTCAAAAGGAGAGATTTGACCGTTTGGCGATGCAGCGAAAATAATTCGAATCCGATCTTTAAAAAAAAATTGAGTCAATAAAGAAGATGTTGCTGTGACTGCAAGATCTTCTTCAGCCTTCTTTCAATAGTAAAATTGCGTACTGTCTGTCTTAAAATCTGCATTGCGAGTTATGGGTAGGAGTATCATTTTGAAATTAATGTAATTTCTAATAAAAAAAAAAAAAAAAAACCCACAATGATTGAGACAGACATCAGTGTTGCATTCCACAGTCCACATTATGAGAAACGTTTTATTATTTTATACTATGATGGAATAGTGTGAGAAAAGTTTAAAGGAGCAAGAATGAAACGGTGCTGAAAAACTATTTTCAAGATAGTCACAATAATTCGTAAATTTTACCTATTAAAGTTCATACGATAGGTATAATAACTACATTAACTGTTCCAGGAAACAATTTTTTTGACAGGAGACTTCAATGCCCGATAAAAATAGTTTAATGCCTATTTACCTATAATCATTCATTTAGTTTATTTTTCTGGTGAAATAAGGAGGATGAGCTTGGAAACGAGCATTAGTATATTGGTCCGACACAGCTTGAGAATTGGAACAATACAGGGATGAGTGTTTGAGTACGGTAACTGGTAAGTACACTTCGACTGTCGAAAGGGAAAAACGCAAATTGAATACCATAAATGGTACTTGGTTACGGTTGAGAAACTTAAGATTAACGGTCGAAAGAGCACAGACAGATGAACGCCTAACCGATACACGGAACGCGGTCTTTGTAAGTCTAATCAGCAGATCACACTATGATTGACCCACCATCGAGATCTTCTGATTTACAGCCCTTGGATCCAGCCCTCACGAACGGGAGGGGCGAACTTGGGATTTTCGCCACTTAGTGACCCCACCCCCTTTTCTTTTTACGATCTTACTTCCCTCCTCCCTCTTTTCCCATTTTGTGGGCCGAACGGGGGGGCGGCGATCGCCCCCTTCACCACCCTCTTGTATCCGCCAATGCTTTCTTATTTAGCATTTAGAGTTGAATGGGGTTGGTCGGCTTTAATATCACTGTATTAACTCTATTACTACCAATTTCCAGTTGAGATTACCAGAAGAAATCAAAACTTAACTTGCTCAAATATTGTGCGTGGTCAGTTCCTATTTCGCGGGATTCATTTGGCCTATCCTAATAATTGAAGGCGCTCGATAAAATTGAGAACCATACTCTTCCCTCACTAATGGAAAACAGACGCAGGTCTTACTTAAAGTAAGTAAGACCATTTCAAACTTGTGAACTTGACCACTCTATGACTCAACACTTTTAGCACATAATACTACAATCAGAATGGAAACTCCGATAAGACCAAAAGGAAACATATTTTCTGCCTCTATCAGTGACTTCCCAAGATGGCGGACAAATCTCTGTTCCCGTCTTTCGCATTGCTTTGAAGGCGGTAGTCAGGAACTTTTCAAAAGTGCGGAAATAATGCTTCAAACTGAACCGAAGTTTCTGTTCAGAAGTTTCTTTCCATTCTGATTCTAGTATTCGGTGCTTTCAGATCGACTTTTTTCTTAGAGCGCGTGATGAAGCGTCCTTTTCAATCGGATTTGACTTTCTTATTCCAAATCCAAGAATTCCAGTCAAATCCAAGATGGCGGAGTGGAAGTGAAAGCGCAACTCGAGGACGATTCAATGAGAATGGATTGCAGATGGCCGACTTGGAAAGTGCTCTTGAGCACATTCCACATTCCACCTTCCAGTTCCAATTTTATTGCGTCATATCCGGAAACGGGCCAAGTGGATTTGGACTACTCGAGGACGAATATTCCAAATCCGCCGTGGAAAGTGGAATTATTCCGAGTCAAATCCGATTGAAAAGGACGCTAATGGTAAACGTTGCACCGAATCAAGAGTATTCTACAGAAAACGGAGCGTAAAGGCTTTTGACATCTTTCCAATCATCCTTCCCGTGTCCACTGCCAACCCCCATTTATTACTCTTAATGGAGAGAGTGCAGTTGCGTTGGACAAGAGACTGGGGGACAAGGGTCGACAATCAGCGCGCGATAACATTTTTTTTTTTTTTTTTTTTTTTTGGACCTTTCCGATCTTATAGCTGAAGGTACAATATGAAATCGGAAACGGGGTGGCGCGGTGCGCGGCAAAGCGGTGAATCAGGGAAGCTAGCGCACAGTGATAATAGAAATAAAAGTATGCGCCAAGATGTATTCAACTTCTATGAATTTTTTGCGCAATTCTTACATCATGAACACTGTGAACTTTCCAAAGTTTTTTGAGCTTTTTACCTAAACCGTAAAAAATGTAGCATTTGTTTCTGGTTTTAATAGCAAACATTTCTGTTTAAAAATGCGCTTATGGGAAAATTAAATTGAGCTATTTAGTATTTTTGGAACCATAGGTCCTCGGACGCCAATCGATACGATATATCGTTCTACTTAAACAGCACATTGCAATTTTTCTCACTCGACTCGACTTGAGTATTTCTCACGCCTGTTTCGGGGGGGGGGGGGGGGTCAGGGGTCCGGAAATTGTCAAGGGGGGTCCAAAGATACTAATTTGGTAAAATTTGTCTGAAAAAACAAAAAATTACCTTTTTTTAGGACAAATTTTGGTGTCAAGGGGGGGGAGGTCCAGACCCCCTGGACCCCCCCCCCCCCCGGGCTACGCCACTGTCCAGGTATATGGAGAACAGGTATGGACAACACTCGACTCAGGGGGCGTGGCCACTTGGGAAAAAGCGACTTCGCCGCCATCTTGTCTCCTATTTACACTGTGTATCTTGCATTGTTGTTTGTGGTTAGGTTTGAAGGGGAAGTTTATCTGAAGCAATACTTCATTATTTGAACAATGCAATGTAATTTTTATCTTAAAATGTTAATGTTGTGACTATAGAATGGATGAACTTCATCAATTACGTTGTTCACTTTCCTTTTCAAGATGTGAAATCTACATTTGAATCGCGCGGTCAGAAAAATGGCGGCGGAGTCGCTTTTTTCACAACCAATCAGAGCCAACCTCAGAGTGTTGTCCATACCTGTTCTCAGTGGCGTATGCAGGGGGGGGGGGGGCTAAGGGGGCTAAAGCCTCCCCAGACCTCCGATTTTTGGGGGTGGAGGGGAAGGGGGGAACAATTTTCAGTCAAACGCTCATCAGTGCGAGCCCCTCCCAAGAAAAATCCTGTGTACGCCACTGCCTGTTCTCCATATACCTTGCGCCACTGTCTGTGAATTATCCTTGTCCGCATAGAGCTAGAGTGACGAAATTGAGATAGGAATCTCCCATTTTTCCTGCCCTATGCCACCATTACACTCGCGCAAATAAAAGCGTTTATTGTGTTTAAGAGTGGATTGCGGAAGTTTTTAGTGCTGCCATCGTTATTTATGGCCAGGTTTTTACACCAGAATCGACTAATATATCGCAGATGGCAATTTTCAATAGCCCCGTTAAACGTGAAATTTGAACAGAGGAAAAAAATTGGACAACGTGTCCTCTTGCTGAAGGAATAGGTAATGTAATGGTCCATTGTGTGACGGATGCTTCCACTTCCGCAAGATCTGAAATCGGGGCGCGTTCGGGATTCGGGATCACAGGATCACATCGAACTCAAAGGTGCGTGCGGCCGCGGCCGGGCGCCCGCCCATCCCCCCATCCAGGCATCCATACACTCGTGCGCGCCGTCTCTCACAATCAAACCCAGCTGCCAAGTGCCATGCCAATGCCGCGCATTCAAAAAGAGTCACCCCATCACCTCTCGGCGCCCGCTCGCGCTCCTTTTCGTCCATCTCCGAGCGCACTCTTTCTTATCACCACCCGGCCTTTTCAGGGATAACGCACTGTAATGATTCTATTATTTATTATCATTTGGGCTCCAGAGCAGAGCAGAGCAGAGCAGAGCAGCATATCTCTCTGGCCCTTGGCCGGAACTCACGAGACCTGAAGGGTATAGACTTATAGAGCTGCCCCTAATTTAGACCCAATTGTTCCCCTCCCTTTCCGCTCCTGTCTCTACTTGTCCCGCTTCAAGATATCAAAATCGAGCGACGGAGAGGTATCGATTGATATGGAAAATAGCCTTGAATACTAGCCTCCGAACACGCGAAACATTTCCTCCCCTTCCATCAGCCGCGTGTTGGGATGCAACCCTCTTTTTCGGACGTCTGCGCTTGTAATTCTCGCTTGTTCCAAGGGAAAGACCACGGCTTCATCCCGTTTTTGTTACGGTAGGTTAAGTATAGTGTGCGTGTGCTTGCCGAATCCAGATCTTATAGGGCTCTTACTCCCGAATTTACCTTTGTACCTATCGTTCACAATTAATAATTCCGATTTGTTTTTCTTCCTTGATTTACTGCGGAAAAAAAGGCAGAGCGAACGCGTAGGATTTGTAAAGAGGAAACAATTAGTTGTAAATGAACTGGGAGGGTAAGAATTAAAAAAAAAAAACATAGCTAGATAGACGGTTTTACGGGTAAGGGGATGAACTCGGATTTTTCTTTCCGATAGCCTACAGGCAATACCGCCTCTACTCATTCCCGGCTGCTTCTTTTGAAAAAGTGGGGTTAGGGTTCGTCTTGGTACAAGTAAGCTTATGGAATGCTTATGGCGTCATCGAGGATTTAGTCTGTTTTTTTAAGTTCAACCAAAATTGGAAAACTACGTCGGTAATGAAAGTTTATACGGCTTAGTTTACTTCTCTACAGCAGTAAAAGAGTTGTAAATCGTGTTTTGAGAGGATAAATCTCGATTTTCCACTTCACCAATATTTCATTCTCCATAAGCGTACGTATACCAAGACGACCCTAACCTCAAAGAAGCAGCTTGGTATGTTTAGAGACGGTATTGCTACAGGCAAAGAAGGAAGGGTGGAAGGGCAGGGTTGCGTAGAACCGTCCAATCCAATACCTTGTTACTTCAGCTGAAAACTATGGCTGAAAAAGTGGAGGCCGTCCATTGAAGGACTTATTCCTGAGATTTCAATGACTATACCTTGTATAATAGTTCCCTCTCTCCCTCTGGGGATGTAGAAAACTACAAATAAAATTTTGCGAAATTAGATTTTGGTTAGACTGTGACTTATGAGGCAGGGGACCTAAACAGAGTTG
Source organism: Trialeurodes vaporariorum (assembly GCA_011764245.1). Lineage (NCBI taxonomy): Eukaryota > Metazoa > Arthropoda > Insecta > Hemiptera > Aleyrodidae > Trialeurodes > Trialeurodes vaporariorum. Next base: position 14,516,260 of record VMOF01000024.1, on the reverse strand, counting down.
GACTAGACACACGGGGAAATAGAGGGGGAGTGGATGCTCCCAGCGAAATCAACTTGGGTTGTTGACGTCCATAAAAAATGTCAGATTTGGCCAAAAAATCGTCAGATTTTGTTCTGGCTTTAATGAGGAATCTGATGATTTCTTGGCCAAATCTGGCAACTACGAGACGACACCCACAGCCAGAGTCTGCTAATAGCGGACGAAAATAGCGGCACTCCAGTACACATCCATGTCTGCTGCCTGCAAAGCGAAGCCAGAGGCTGGAAAACACGACACGATATATCACCGAAAAACTCTAAATTGTCAATTGAAAACGTAGGCAGCCCCCCCCCCCCTCTTTCCAAAATGATATAGGGGGTGTTGGCTTGATTTATACCGGGGTGATGCGTGCTTGGTGTGGTACGAGGGAGAGAGGGAGGGTGAGGGGGGACATTAAATTTAGTTTAGCATTTTCTACGATAATTATACGTCTAGCGCGGAGTCCCTGGTACTTACAGGTGACGCCCGTCATCTTTGTCCTCGTGTGTTCGCGGCTACAAGCGACAAAATGCTCATTCTGTTTTTACAACGTAAAACACGGTGCATAGTGTGGTTTATAGTTACGACAAAGCAAGTTGTCGGATTTCACAAAAATAACAAATATTTTAGAATCCCAACATCTGTCGTATTTCATTCATCCATACTGTAGGATCAAGAGCAAAATACACCTTTACCTCATGCGTTCGTTTTGATTTTAACAGATCAATATTCAACTAAACCGAGGTGAATGCTGATTCTTAGAACTTTCATTAAAATACAGAGCCCAGAATGAAGAAGAATGGTAAAACGAGTAAGGCAAGTATAAAGTATAAGTGGACCCATCCGTCTTGGATTTTGTGCAAAACTTTCAAATCTGTGGGTCAAACTTTGTTTCATTTAATGAAAAAAAATTGTCGAAAAAATCGTCGAAACACGTCAGAGTCTTCAATGAGAGAGAAAATTGAGACCCTAGTGAGACTGCAATACTGTAGCCTACGTTAGTCTTACCTTACGGAATAATTAGTTCTTGATCCAGAGCGCAAAATAATATTTCAAGATTTTCTTATGTTAGCTAACATCCTTTCCCGACAAAGAAGAAAACGAAAGTATTTATTTCAAGGTACAGGCTCGACATTAAACAAACATGAAGTAATTTTGCGGCATAGACCCACCAGATAAACAGACAAGTCCTTAGAATTTTATTTAAAAAAAAAAAAAAAAAAAAAAAAAAAAAAAAAAAAAATAGCTCGCGACCATTTTTCATACAGTAGAGAAATCGCGGGAAGATGTTCGAGACAAGATAAGAGGAAAAGTAACAATTTAAAGCTTCCAGAAAAAATAAACCTGACAAATGAGAGAGTAACAAATCTCATTTTACGATTTGAGGGTGTCCGTTGTCTTAAGGCGGATCCAGCAATCTGACGACTGTGTATTATTCCCATTTGAAAGCATGAGAAACAATCGATTAGTAAATGGGCCATGGCCCCCTCAAGAATCGATTGTATCTTATATGTTCTAGTGGGATGAATTCATGATTGCCGAATTGCTATGGATCCGCCTAAGAGGATGTCGCTCATGATTCAGTAGGGTGCAAAAGGGACCGTCTAGGGACATTTTGCAGCTCAAAGTCTTAAGAAAGCAGTTGAAGAAATTTTTAAAGTAACGCTGATTTTGTCATCAAAGCAGTTTTAAGGCGTGACTTATTGCATGTTTTGGTGACGAGGGGATGCAGCAGAGATTAAAGTACAACTATTCTCTTGAGTCAATGAAATTCAAATCATTACTCACAAAAAACCTATACAAAATAACAAACCAGTAAATATTAAAGGGGACCAACGGGCCGCTTCCGCTCTTTTGAACGAAAATAGAGATCAGAGACAAAAAAGAAAGAAAGAAGAGAGACTCGAAAGAAAAGGCAAGACTCGATTAATCTCATTGGTTTAAACGGCCGCGGCGTCACGTGTTTATGTTCATAAGATTTGGAGACGTCCAAATCGTTCGTGACTCCAAGACTTGTTTACATGGTCACATGACGCCGTGTAAACCAATGGGATTAATCGATTCCCGCTATCTGGTCACGTGTCGTTCAAAAGAGCGGAATTGGCCTGCAAGTATAAAATATTATTTGAGAGGGTTTTCCGATGATTAAATAAATACGTCTGAAGCGAAAAAAAGAAAGAGTTACGGCGCACAAACGTTCAAGTAAAAAAAAAAAAAGTCAACTGCATAATGATTGAGTCATTGTGTCACCATTGTCCAAATCCAAAGAGTTTGATTATTTTTTGCCTTCTATAAAGGGTTGTCCTCTTCAAAAAATATACATAAATCTACGTCCATACGGCAAGGCAAGCTCCTGCATAGACAATCACTCATCGACTATCCTAGATGACAAGACAGGAACACAAGCTGCGCAGGTATTATAAAGAGGTTTGAGACCCTGTCACGGAGCGCCACAGTCTAACTTAGGTACCTCAAAGAAAGAGAAAAGATTGAAGGGGGGGGGGGGGGTTTAAAAAACAAGTTCCGAATAAACATCATTTGAAACAAACGTTTGCATGTTGTTTCGACCCCTCCCTTTTGAAAGAGTTCACTCATTCGTGAACAAAAAAAAAAAAAAATTAAGATGCGCCCGTGCGCATGGTGGTGCGGCGTGTTATAGTAAATGCAATTCAGCACAAAAAAAACTTGAAGCACTGCCGAGTCAAGTTAAAAAGGGAGGGTGAAAAATAAAGAAAGCTGAGGCAGAAATCTCTTCCGCTCTTTGACGACTTTCTTCATAAATTGGCCATTCGTCTTTGACTTACTTAAATATCACAAAGAAGAAGACATAACTCACTCCTTTCCGTTCATTCTCTCAAAGAGGAAGCCCCCCCCCCCCCCCAAGGCATCGCCCGATTTTTTTCAGGATCTATTATTGTGGTTTTCCTTTATAAAATAATAATTAAAAAAAACTTTTATTAAAGGGTTGTTTTTTTTTCTCACATTAGTAGCCAGGCAAGTGTATCCGCTGTCCTGAGCTTTCTTTTTCCAGCGGAATGAAAACGTTTTGGTTAAATGCTGGATTAAAATGATGTCTCGAGCCGGAGTGTGCCTCCGCAGAAGTTAAAAAAACAAATATCTCTCGAGAAGAATAAACGCAATATTTTCGTTTGGTTCCGGCTTTTCTTTGTCGGGCAACTCTATATGGAGATTTTGCGGAGCAGAGTGACACCAAGTACACCTGACTTACTTTTCCAGTATTTTAGAACAAAGTATTTTTGGGTGCTATTAGTGCAGTCAACTCTTTGGATTTGGCTCAGACAGGCAACTTGCAATGGGGCTGTAGCACACTTTTACTATAAGCGATTTTATAGTCAAATCTGGTGTAAAAACCTCCACAAATAAAGATGACGGCACTAAAAACTTCCGAAATTTACTCCTAAACTTAATAAACGCTTCTATTATGGCGCGATCGTAATGGTGGCTGAGGGCAGTAATAATGTTAGATTCCTATATCTTAATTTCGCCACTCTCTCTATATGCTGACAAGGATGATTTACAGAGTAGTTAGTCATCGCAGAGTAAATGAACCCCATCCGATGAATGTTACTGTGGCACCTAGTGACGCCGTTGTCAAATGAAAGTGGTTTCTTATTGGTCACTTCTTGATGGAGTCACAGTATTGTTAGATGGGAATCTCCCATTATTACTGCCCTGCTGCACTATTACGCTCGCGCAAATAAAAACGTTTATTGAGTTTAGGAGTAGATTTCGGAAGTTTTTAGTGCTACCATCGTTATTTTTGGAGGTTTTTACACCAGAATCGACAATTAAATTGCTTATAGTAAAAGTGAGCAACATCCACATACTCATCAGAATGAATTTGAGCATTCCAGGTGGCCTACTGGAACCAAAATCGCAACGCGCGTGAAGCTACACTGCGTATGGACACTGTCCATTGGACAGGGATGTCGAATACATCAGGCATACCCTAAACCAGTGGCGTCGCGTGCAGTTTGGCAACACAGCAGGCTATCCATTTAGACTCAAATAAAAGGTCGAATTCAGGGGGTGCACAGTGCACAAGGAAAATTCGATATATATAATGAGTTTAAATGGAGGAGTAGCATTGTTGCCAGATGGCACGCGACGCCACTGCCCAAAACAACTAGCCCCTTTGATATCTTTGACCTTGATTGCGCATGCTTTATCCTTGTAAACGATACTAATGAAAACGAAGACAATTCACAGTGAGCGCACTAACTCTGAAAATGATTGTTAATCCTAAACATTCAACGACCAGGTTAATTCAAAAGTAATGCCACTGATCCGTTTATTTAGGGAAGGTAGTTAAATGTTCGTACTCGAGGGAGATGGAATTGCCTATATGACGAATTGAAGGCGCCCGACAAGACCTTGTCTTGTAAGTGTTTCCATCGATATAATCGCTTTAATCCGGAATGAAGACCCGAACAATATGAAATAGACTTGAGAAGAAAAACGGGAATACTCGGGCTTGGCCCATAAGGGGTTAAGATAAGACTGCTTTAAAAAAAAATGAAAAAAAAAAAATAATAAATAAAATAATAATAATAAACTATGCAGTTACACTGCATGTTTAAAAAGTCCGAAAAGCGCAAACTTAGAGACACTCAAATGATGCGGCCGCTCACCGCTGTTGAGGCAACACGATTCGACACCTTAGCATATACTATGTCAAAAATATATAGGTACTGAAGACACGCGACATAAATGGAGGGACCAACAAACATTAAACAAACATTATAAAAGAAAAGGAGAGGGATGAGGCTGAAAAAAGATATCAGGCAGGGATGCTGACTATTGAATACAAACAGAAGGCTCTTCATAGGAAGTAGAGGAATGATGGGCACTTTGGCTCGGATTTTACACGCGTCTTATGGGAGAATGCTTATACACGCGTCTTATGGGAGAATGCTTATACACGCGTCTTATGGGAGAATGCTTATACACGCGTCTTATGGGAGAATCCTTATACACGCGTCTTATGGGAGAAATGCGTTTAAATGGCATAAAATAATAACGTTCTCGACACCTCTAATACATTCCAATGAATAAAAAAAAATGCATCGCATTTCTGAGCAATTGTTCCATCTACATTTGTTCATGTATTTGACTCATTTATTATTGTGTAAGTAAATGCTTATGCCCAACAACAGCTTCGATCTTTTTCATGGGTTTACATGGGATTGCATTGGTCAGCATTGCGACCACCTCCTCCATCCTAACGCTCCTGTCCCCCCTTTCTCTCATCAACTAGCGTCTTATGGGAGATTTTACATGCGTTTAAATGGGCAACAACCATATTCATGCTATGTTACTTTTTCAAATCGAATGCGGATACTTTTTCACTTTTCATATTGTACCCGCCTTTCTCTTGTTCTTGAAGCCCGCTTCCGCTTATCTCTAGTTTCCGCCAGAACTAGCTCGCAATTAACTTGCTCGGAATAATGAGTAGGTTACGTTTAGCTCGAAAACCTCCAAATTGCATACATCGAACATCGTTTTCATATGATATATCGCACATCGACTTCATGATACATCGAATACTTCTCTCTTTTCGTGTTAATGTGCTCTTATAACATTCAGCTCACTTATTTAGTCATCGCCAGTTCCTACACTTGTTTATTATCATAACATGAGCGAAAAGCGGGACAGAGAACGGAAAGCTTTTCATCAGAGCTGGAAAGCTAAAACATGAGTGAGTAATTTTCTTTTCCCATCTTTCGCTTTTATTTACCCCCCCCCCAAATGATGATGATGAATGAAAAACAGTTTTATTTATGAAAAGTTTATTAAGCTAAATACAGAGTGAGAAAGCTTACACGCTAATTTAACATAATGATTATATAGCAGTATTGAAATTATATTTTTCTTTCATTTCCACGAGTTTCCATTGGATAAAATCAGGTTGACTGCAAATGCAGGTGATGTCGTCGGACATATTACAAAATGGCCGTTTTTTATGGGAACCATTTCCATTTCTTGAAGTTTCTTGATCCATGAGTTTATTTCAAACAGATCCTCCATCTTTAGTTTTTCATTCATCTTTTGTTTAAATTCAACCACACATTTCAAAAGTTTTTGTGTGAACGCGCTCCTCCGCCGGTCTTCGGGACTCATTCTCGAGTTGTAATTTACAGTCCGATCGAAACTTTTGGTAAAAGTATCCACCCCCAACTGCAAATACGTTGAATAGCAGCAACAAAATCCAAATACTTTGATTTCCCGTATCCGAGGTTTCAATATTTACTACGTTTGATGTAGTGATATTATTTCGGCAAAGACCTTTTGAAGTGAGGATTAGGGCAGACATGTAGCGATCGATTGCAGTTGACAGTGAGGATGGATAGCAAGTCAGTAAATCTTCACTGCACACATGCAAGTTATTTAGTTTGTTTGTATAGTTTCTGCGCACAGCCTCCTCCCATTCTTCGATATTTTTCACATCAAACGAGGTTTTTTCTTTAAAACAATAGGCGAGAGAGAGTAATGCTTTATTGTTATAGAACGAATAATGTGCGGGAGGAAGAGCATCAATTTTAACCTTTACTATCTCACCGATGGGTCTTAAATCGAAGGAAATGTTGAGTGGTGAATAGGCATCAGTAACTGAGTAGACAGTCGAGATGATTAGAGCTAGCATTTTAAGGTAACGATATCTTTCGCGTTCAGCCAACTATTGTGTGTAGAATCGAAACCAAGCCACTTTACAAATACCTTATCCTTTTTTCGTCGCAATACTTTTTCAACTAGGTAGTCGTTAGGGCAACGCGACTTTTGAAGTTCCGCCTCGTAGAATCCTCCTTTTATAGGGTTGCCATTTAGATCTTTAAGCAAGTATGTCACCGGATTTGTTGGTTGTATCCTCACAATTTTGAATATTTCCGCACTCCAGTTTGGAGTATAGCCCTTATCGAAGAGAGCTTTCTGCTTGCTTAGACGTACAGAATTGCCAAGTTTAAATTTGGGTTTTTTCACACGTCCGCTGGTATGTCTCAGACGAACAAGTATCCTTTCCACATCATTCTCTGTGACGTCAGAGGGTTTCATGCCGATAGATCGATGCACACTAGTATTGTATTCATCGAGTAAGCTGTCGAGTATATCGATCCACTTGTAGGACCCCTGCAAGCTGAAACGCTTCCACATTTTATTTTTTATTGTTCTATTGAATCGTTCCACGATGGATCCCTTTTTTTGTTGAGAAAGTGCTGTACAAGTTGATTCCATGCTTACTCATCAATGCTATAAAATGCGTATTGTAAAATTCTTTCCCGTTATCAGTCTGTAGATGGCGAGGCGCTCTTCCAGCATTTTTTAAAACTTTCGCCATACCAGCGGTGACGTCACGTCCATTTTTTGATTTTATCGCCACCGCCCACGCTTTTTTCGAACACGCGTCAATGACCGTGAGCAAGTACTTGTAACCTTTGTTGACGTTTGCGTAGGGAATCATTTCAACAAGATCTGCTTGCCAGAGATCGAAAAGTCCTCTGATTTCAACTTTACGGCGGGGATAATTGCGTCGGGCAGGCTTATGAAGCTCATCCACCACGCATTGTTTATCCATGTTTCCTATCGTTAGATTTCACTGGTTTCGCCACTGTTTTTTCTGATTTTAAAGCGTTATACTTTTCATCGACATATTTAATCGTTGCAAGTTGGTTGAATAATGTATCCACGTAAAATTTTGAAGTTGCTTCTGAATTTTCTGTAGGACGCATTGCCAGGTTCAACAACCGCTTTCCATCAACCGAAATTTTATTTTCATGGGTTTTTAATAAAACATTGTCCAGTAAATACTTTTTCGTCACTGCATCTTGTCCGTCCACCGGATCAAGAACTGACTTTAGCCGCTTGTTTTCAATGTTGAAATGTCCGTCAGCATCTAAAGTGTATCCGTGCCCTTGAGGTCCCCGCAGCGGTTGACCCCCTGAACTCTTATGCATCCGTCCAAATTTGTCAACACTCATGCTTTCGTGTTTCTGAATGCTTGCATCTGCCTTTTATAGGATCCTCTCCATAATTTTTAATTTATCTTCCAATCCACCGAGCCAAAGTTTTCGGTGAGTTTGCTTAATATCCGATCCATCTGTGCGTGGAGCTCTTTGACGGTTTTTTCATTCTCTCCTACAACTTTGTGCGCATCCTTTATCATTACCAAACGTGTTCCATCATTATATTCGACGAGAGACACTTTTCGGAAAAGATCATCGACCTTATTGCTGATTCTTTCAAGTGCATCCATTCGTTTCGCATTGATTAATGATTTGCTCAGAAGACTTTTTAGTCGATCGAGTATCTCGTCTAAATGTACATCTACGTATCCTTTGGTTGCAGCATCATCAGGTTCCGTTGGCTCGGACACTATCTTCAATCTCTTGATCGTATATTCTTCATTATTGCTCAGATGCGTCACGCTAAGACCTCGTTCGCCCTGATCACCTTTATCACCTTTTTCCCCTCGCGCTCCCTCAAGCCCGTCCTTCCCAGCAGTGCCCATAGCGCCTTCTTTGCCTTCAGGCCCCATAGGCCCGGTTGGACCCATTAGCCCTGTGGGACCTATCGGTCCGGTTGGACCCGTTGACCCGCTCGGTCCCATCGGTCCGGTTGGACCCATCGGCCCGGTTGGACCCATAGCTCCATCAGCTCCAGGCTTCCCGGTAGTGCCTAAGCCTCTGGGCCCGATCGGTCCGGGCAAGCCCGGGAAACCTTGTTCACCTCTCTCACCCGCCACTCCGTCACGCCCAGGTTTTCCATCCAGGCCCGGGAGGCCGGGTTTTCCTTCAGGTCCAGGAGTTCCATCTTTTCCAGGAGATCCATCTTTTCCAGGTTTTCCATCTTTTCCAGGTTTTCCATCAAGTCCAGCTTTTCCGTCACGACCAGCCTTCCCTTCTTTCCCAACTTTACCTTCACGGCCCGCCTTCCCCTCCATTCCACGCGGGCCATCTTTTCCAACGGGACCCTGAGGCCCTATTGGCCCAATGGGACCCTGGGGCCCCATCGGACCTTGAGAACCGGCAGGACCAGGGGGACAATCTATCTCCTTGGTGAAAGGTCCTTGAACAATCCCTGCAACCATTATTGGATGTATCCGCCTTCGCGAAGTTCTTCTTCAATACTCAAAATCTCACGCTGGAGACCGGTGTTGCCGGATGCTTTAGATGCGACAAGTAGTGCAAGACGTTCGACCAATTCGTTCGGATCGTCCCAATAAACGTAGGATCGTTTTGCTGTCAACGGTACAAATAGACCCGAACCACTCTTTATATAGAGGGGTCTGATGATGCTTTTATACTTTCCAATATTCGCTGCTCGGATCTTACCGTTCTCAGCGTACTTTTGCTTGTGAGCATTCGTCAAGTCGAGGATCCTTTTATACTCTATCGTGTCAGCGGGCGTATAATCTTGAGGTTCGCGTTTGAAAATTAACTCGAGTAGGCCGGGAGTCAGGGATGTGGACTCTGCACCGTCGATGAAAAGTTTATCGTTGACGTCAAATGAGACACTTTTGTTTCCAATCATCCAAGTTCCCGCCTGTCCATCTAACCTCACACCGTACGAGCGATCAAATTCGTTTGGCCGAGTTAAATAGTCCTGAACATAACCTCTTACAAGTTGACCGTACGTGCTTCGTGAGTAGGAACTCAAATCTTCAGCCTCGAGTTTAGGCCTCCTCTCCTCCTGTTCTTGCTCCTTTGCTTTTTCAATGAACGCCTTCAGAGGCACCGATAAGGGCTTGAATGTTTTCTCCAAAATCTCACTCTTCTCTGTTTCACCACGGCGAAGGGCATTGTATTTTTTACGTATAGCCTCACGCGCCTGTATTATTGCATTTAAATGTTCCATCATGAATGGCACGATGCAAACTTCACTTCCTTATATACGTATCGAATCCCTTCCTATATCGACCCTTATCCAATTCACTATCCTTGTTTATAGTTAAAAATCCGTGTTTATCGTCCCGCCAACAGATGGCGCACATGTTTTTAAACTCGTCAAACGTCATATCTGTGTTTACATGATCGTTGTAGGCGTGTTTCATATTTTTCTCATCTTGTTTGAAAAGCACGATGAGATTGGCATTGTCTCTGATAAGCTGCTTCGGGATGCTACTGTAAGTCTGAGAGAGGTAGAAACTGTCCACTGAGCTGTGACGTCCCATACTGAAATATTCACGCATGGCGTTCTGTTTATCGCAAACTACATCGTCAAATATAAAGATAGAGTCCCGTTTAGCCTCGGTCGGTTTGACTATCTCAGCATTGTCGGAGTAAACGTAGTATCCCAGACCCTTGATCCCTTCAAAGATTTTACCCAGCATCTTGTACTTGGGCTGGAATGGAGTCTTGGAGTATAAGTAAACATTCCGAAACTTGAGCCCGTTTGGGTGAAGCAGTAAAGTCACGATGACGTTTGTCTTTCCACACGCGGAAGGACCGCATATGATGCATCTGATGGAATCGGGGAGGAGTTCACTGTGTCGTAGTTTGGGAGCAGTAGAAGTACGCGGGGGTTCGATACTATCGATTTTAATACGTTTGCGCTGCGTTTCTAGGTGCATTGTTATTAGGCCCCTCACTCAAGACTATTTATATAATTTCGGCAACTGCGCTACACTGATTACTAATGCGGGCCGCCAAAGGGAAACCCCCTTTCCCCCCCGCGTCTTAGTAGACATCCTCACCGACTCACGGTGGAACGTGTCAATGGATGAGGTTGGACAAGGCACGTAAACTTTAGATGCTTGTATCTTCGTTAATTCACAAAATAGACGTTTGAAAGTGACGTCATTGGTTTTCTCGTTTAATTGGCAACAAAAATCATTCATTTTCAAGATTTTTTTTTCAACTTAAAGACGGCAAAACTCGCGTATATTTACTCGCATAATTCATATCCAACACCTCTATTAACACGCTTCACGGTGCGTCGATTGAGTCTACCGGACATGTGTTTATAAGCATAACTCTCGATATTTGAATTTTAAACACATACCTTTGTTGTGTTGCCCCCCCCCCCTCTTTTTCTGGACTGGGTGAAGGTGCATCTTTCGTTGGTATAAATAGAGTGCGGGAGGAGGTACAGTTAAGCATCATGTCACCGCGTAAGAAAGGCCGTGGTTTTGTCAACAAATTGATTGACGCCCTACCCTTTGAGGCGCACGTCCCCGGCTACTCTTTTCTGGGACCGGGAACTCACCTCGAGAAACGACTGAAGGAAGGAAGCAAACCTATAAATAGCTTGGACCGTGCAGCTATGCTCCACGATATTGCCTACAGCAAGACTAAGGATACGAAAGAACGGAACAAGGCGGATCTTGAACTTGCAGACAGAGCTTGGGAAACTGTCAAATCACCTGATTCTAGCTTGGGAGAAAAAGCGGCGGCTTGGGCCACCACTAACGTGATGAAACTTAAAGCTAAACTTGGGCTTGGCCTACAAGGGGCTGGGAAGCGTTGCAAGAAACAAGGGGCCGGGAAGAAAAGAAAGACGAGCAAGAGGAAACGCGCCATCCCACGCATCATACCCATACCTAAAACTGGTGGTAATTTGAAGTCAATCTTATCACGGATTGGAGTGAAATCATTAGCACCGATGGTCAAGAAAATCCGTGCTGTGACTAAAAAGAAGAATTCCATTCGTCTCGGGCAAGGCCTGTACTTGCGCCCCTACAAAACGGGCTATGGACTCTACCTGAAACCGCATAATTTAAACTGATTGACGAGCTACCACGAAAAGCTTTGACGGATGTAGAGTTGCTCGCTGCTGTTAAGAAGCTTAAAGTACCTCATTTTCGCGGTATTTTCATGCGAGACCAGCTGAAACGAATGAAACCGTATCGGAACGAATCCGCCATCTTGAATCTAGATACGAGCAATGGCCCTGGAACCCATTGGACCGCATACGTTAAACGCAACTCCAAAGTCCTCTACTTTGACAGTTTCGGTGATCTGCCCCCGCCCCTGGAGGTTAGGCAATATCTCGTCGGTAGCTCAATAAACTATAATTATGAACCGGAGCAGAGAATGAATACAGTTGTTTGTGGACACTTGTGCCTCAAATTTCTTATAAAAGCATCAACGTCACCGGATATTTTCCAACAACATGAGTGAAACACTACTATTGTCAGGTCGCAGCAGCGTGCTTGAAAACGTATTTTCACCGCCGATCGTGCTCGATCCATCAAAAACACATTACATCGGATTGATTCTATTCTCAACGTACAACTCGATTCCCAATATTCACGATTTCAACAATAAATTCTTCTATGGGCAAACAGAGTACACGATCCCTAAAGGGGCGTATGAAATCGATGGCATCGAGACGTTCCTCAAATCAAAGCTGGGGGCCGGTAGTATTACGCTGCGGGCAAATACCAGTACCTTGAAATGTGAAATAAAGTGTGCTCAAGATGTAGATTTCACAAAACCGGGGACGTGCAGGGAACTTCTCGGGTTTGGAGCCAGAATCCTGAGAGCCGATCAAGTGCACGAGTCCGATCTACCCGTCAATATAATGTCAGTCAATGCTATTCGCATCGAGTGTAATATGGCTACTGGGAGCTACGTCAATGGCGTCGTTGCCCATACCATATTCGCCTTCAGCCCTGACGTGTCTCCGGGTTACAAGATGGCTCTTTCACCCCAAACGGTCATTTACAGTCGCTTGAATACAAACATCATCGACAGGATTTGTATAAATATAGTCGATCAAGATGGCCGATTGATCGATTTTGCATCAGAGGAAGTGACAGTCCGCTTACACATTAAATCCGATGGGTAAAGTGAGGAGGAGTATAAATAGGAGGCGCTACCACCCGTACAAGAGATTGGACGGAAAACGTCTAACTGCCTACAGCATAAGGATACTTCAACAACTCGGCTACGTAGTGCTCTGAAACATGGCCGACATGATGAAGGACGTGAAATACCATCAGATGCATACTTACCAACCGTATAACGCCACATTCAAAAACAATGACGAAATACGCATACCTATAAACAGTCAGGAGCTGTACACGGTCCCCGGTGAGAGTAAAATCTACATCGAAGGGACGGTTACTTTTCAAAAGAAGCCGGGAGTCGATGCAAATGCACCTGGATGTACCACCAAGCTGACGAACAATGCCTTCGCATACTTGTTCGAACAAATTCGGTACGAGATCAATGGAGTGGAAGTCGACAGAATGAGAAAATTAGGCCTTACAAGCACTGCTAAAACTCTTCTGACGTCAACCAATCAGGAACTGACGGCGCTTCATTTAGCTGGATGGGAAGAGCCGGTAATTCATGAAGGGACCCCCTCTGTGTTTTACGGCCTGGTCCCTTTGAGTATGGTCTTGGGATTTGCAGCTGATTACAAAGATGTACTGATTCGCATGAGACAGGAGCTCATTCTCATCCGCTCGAGAACGAACAAAAATGCATACAGATACGTGGCGAATGCTGATAAAGAAAGTGTTACACTTACCGTGACCAAAGTTCAGTGGATTATGCCGCAAGTCAAATTCAACTTTGGACCCGAGAAGCTGCTCTTGGATAAAATTAAAAACAACGCGAGTTTCCAGATTGGTTTCAGAAGTTTTGAGACTCACGAATATCCACTTTTACCGTCTAATGATAAATTAACTTGGAAACTGATAACCACCACTAACGTCGAAGCCCCAACGCACGTAATCTTGATTTTTCAAACAAAACGCAATGATAGCGAAACGGCCGATGCATCAAAATTCGATCATATCGGTTTGCGCTCATTCAAGGTTCATCTGAACAGTGAATGTGTCCCATACGAAAACATGAGTGAGAACTTTGACGGAAGTAAGTTCCTCGTTTCCTACCTCAATTATATCAATTTTTTGACCGATTTCTCAAACAATGAAAAACTTTGCGAGCCATCGATGACGATGAATAAATTCAAGACCGAAAACCCCATGTTTGTGCAAAAATGTCTCTATGAGCATATTCTCAAACCGGGATCTTTAGATATCCAGATTGAGGTGGAAGCTACTGCAAATTTTCCCGAAAATACATCAATGTACGCTATTCTGATCCATGATGTAACTTTCTCCTACAAGACCCTTACGGGCGAAGTTAAGCGAATAAAATAAGTCTAAGAGCGAATTCTGTTTATTGCATAAGTTTTTCCATGAATAAATACTTTTTTTCACTCAAATTGATGGGTTTTTATTTACGTAAAATTGGGGGTAAAAGTAACCTAAAAGTCAAATGTGCTTTGAGGAAACTTTAGGGGGAGGGGGTCGAATGAATAACATGAGTGTTGGTTCATACCATTTATTCAAAACATATTTCTTCTTACAATCTATTTATCAATAAAAGAGTAAATATTTTCTTAAAATCAATATTTTCTTAAAAACTATGGTTTCTTGCATTTGCTTGCGGGTGATCAGATAGACTGAGATTCTCTGGTCAGAAAAGAGTTGGCTGGGATGCTTCACGCAAATCTATCGCCGTACATACGGGAGGCAGCTTGAAGCGCACAATTCGGGTGTTCATAGATGCACTGTATCTTCAAGTACTCTTTTTGGCCATTTGATTCTCTCTCGGGAACGATTTCTAGCTTCACATTCATAGATTTGTAGGGAAAAACGATATCAAAAGCCTCCTTGTCCTCAACGTACCAGTGTTTAAACTGGCGGGCTAAAATTTCAAACACTGTAGGTACACTATGGTAGGGAATGCATCCATCTTCCCAGAGTAGGCCTAAATTATACTTTATGTCGGCTGAAACTTGTGAGTAATCTTTCGGTGATAATTGGCGAATGTTGCAAGGAGGTCGGAATACCCATACGTGAGTGGTTTCGGCATTCCAACACAGTACAGCAATTTCTTTAATGATGAACTCGCGGTGTAGGCGAAAACCTCGAACTGCGAGATAGCTCGTCATGACGCTGGGAGAGTAAACCGTGGAAGCAGCTCTTATTTATAGAGGTGGATCCTTGCTACAATGCGCAACGGGTTCCATGCTGGCTCTTTTTTTGACCATTTCGTCCTCAACAATGTAATTGTAAGCTCTTTTCATGGCCCTCTCATAAATGTCATTAAAAGAGATTGGAATGTCATTGCAATCGGACTTTGTGTCATCATCATTGTCATTGCAATCGGAGTTCGTGTCATCATTATTGACTTTGCAATCGGACTTTGTGTCGTCATCAATGTCATTGCAAACGGACTTTTTGTCACCATCAATGTCATTGGAATCGGACTTTTTGTCACCATCAATGTCATTGCTCTCAGCACATGCATTAAAAGTCTGTGATTCATGAATGTTACTCAAAGCTCTTCTCGGGTCATTTTTTTCCCAATCGGCAATTATGACGTCAACCTCATCGTCGTTGCAATTGGTAAACATTTCGGCATCAGCAATGTCACCATCAATGTCACCATCAATGTCATCGCTCTCAGCACACGTATTAAACGTCTGTGATGCTGCTGGTGAGTCAGGAGCTGTTCGATATACTAACTCAAAACTGTGAGTCCTGCCCACAGGTCCCCAGTAGACTAAATTTAGGCTGTCATCATTGATTTCGGCGATTTCTGCCTCTGACACTTTATCGTAGTATACTTTAGGAAGCCTAAGTCTGTACGGCTCATTCTTAAATATAATATTGGCAACGAGACGTTTTCCATACTCGAATCTTACACTCTCGAGTTTTTCCATCGGATAAGAATCACCACGTAAGAGGCGAGATACATGAAGGTATTCTGGTCTTTTCTTCAGCTTTGAAAGTCGGTTGATGCAATAATTCTCAATTGTTGCGTCATTTGAGCAGCAGGGACAAAGAGCAACGCCGCAGGGGACCTTTTTCTTTGGCAAAACTTTCTCTTTCATTCTTGAAACTTCCGATTCTTCTTCATCTTTCCATCGGAAATCTTTGCTAATATCCCGATGAGCCCATGGCAAAGTGTCCGTATTATTTTCACAGATGAAGCGTTTGTCATCGTTGCCTGATAGTGCTACCTTTTCATTTTCAAAGGTGTAAATCTGGTGACCTTTGCTCCCAATTCTTCGCATTTGAATTTTTGTTGTACTTTTCTCATCCAATATTTTCTTGTAAGTATCAAAATTGGCCGTCTTCTTTAGTTGGGCGGTTGGTACACCTTTGGCTCTGAGATCAGTAGTCTCCTCTCCAGTTTCAGTGAGGTACTTGTAAGCATACATTTTAGGTCTCAGTCCGACAAATTCAGTGATTGGACTGGCACCCGTCTCCACTTTGAAAGTTCCCATCTTCTTCTTGTTGGTTGCAGAATAACATTTGTGTGTGACGGGAAAGTTGCTTGTGTCAAACCATTCATCTTTCATATCGTTGATATCATCATAAATATCATTAGTCTCAATTTCCAAAATAAATGAGTCGGTATCCATGTACACCAGCTCTGCTTTGCTTCCGTATTTTGCCTTGATAACATCAAAGAAAAACCGATACATCAATTCTTTTGATACCTCGAGCACGGAGTACCCGATAACCAGAGGGCGGTCAAACTTGACCTCTGTGCGCCTGTGATGAATGGCTGCGAGTTCATCATCGAACAGGGTTCTAGATTCAAAATCCACTTTCGAAACTTGTTTCAGAATTTGTCGCGTGTTGGTTGCAAGAGTGATATTTTTACGTTTCAGAGGGTTTTCCAGGAACTTGCCGTAGCAAGAATTGCTCATTAACTTCAATAAATCACGGTGAAAATCGTTTGTGGCTTCCTTCCGTAATTGAGCGTTGATATTAATGAACTTTTCAATGAATGGTTTTTGTTTAAAACTCATGGCGCGGTTAATTTTAACAAGTTCAATGCCATGATTCAAGGCTTGTTTTAAAGTCACGTAATGGACAACGTAATTTTTTCTATCTCGAAATGTCGTCATCAACTTTGGCTGCTTTGCTGATTTTAACGGGGCCACATCGTTTCGGCATAGGAACGGCAAATCCTTGTGATCATCGTGTAAATGTTCTGGGTACTTAAAATCCACGTCGAGAATGTATCCGGTCTCTGCATCGTCTGAAATTTGCATTAGGTTTGATCTAAGGGTCTGTAGCTCTTCATCATTGACCCAACGAAACTCATCATATGGCAAAGGTCTGCACATTGCATAGGCGTAAAGAGCAGTCACATCCAAATAAACGATCCAAGTTGTAGGTTTAGCTGGATCGTAGCCCGGCACGAGTGGGTTGTTTGCTTTTGAGTACCGTTTAGTGCATTGAGATATACCACCACGGATAGAGGACAAAATCATTAGAATCATTTCGTAGTCATCAAATAGTCTGATTTCAGCTCGTGTTATTTTCAGGAAGGCATCAAAGCCAAAACTAGGTAGCGTTAGATAATTGACTGGGTCGAGTTTATAATATTTCATGCAAAATGAGCGAAACTCCTCGAAAACGTCGCTCAATAAGCATACATCTAATTTCAAATAGTGATCATAATAATCACCCAAGTTCTTACAGTTGAACTTTTCCCAGGCCTCGAGAAATCTACCATAGTCATTTGTCGTTATATTTGAATCAGACAGTTTGTTATAAAACACCTCTATCGGTGGAGGTGACGTCACTTGCAATTTAGATGGGTGGTCAACAAAATCATAGCAAAATACAGCTTTTCTTTGGGTAATTTTAAACTGATCATCAGTTTTACAAAGTTCACGGGTCCTTATAAACGATGACTCGGGGATGGTTTGGACTAATTTGTCTAATGATTGAGCCAAGAATCTAAAACTATCGACAAACTTGATATGAAACTTGTTTGAAATGAATAGTGTCAGAGAAATGTAATTTTCCTCGGTGTTTGGGATAATTTTTACACGATGCTTGGTATCATTCAATGCTTGTACAATAATATGCAGATCGTAACGGCTGAGATTATGAAAGAATACAATCAAACTTTTCGGATGAGAATACTGGATATTGCAGTTTGAGCATAATGCCATGCGGTAGTTGGATGCACCCAAAGGCACGTATTGATGATTATGGTCTCTGACTTTTACATTATCTTTTGAAAAAGCAACCTCACAAATTTCACATTGAGTTTTCAAGGCGTGCTGAGTTTTGTCATAATCAGTCATGATTATTTTCGAATCTCGAACATTCATGGTTTCAGAGATTTTTTCCGCCAATGCGATCATTGTTAGCACAAAATGTTTGTGCGCATTCTCACCGCGATAAAGTTGTGGCTCAGTGGTATTAAAACGAGGGTCTGGAGACACAAGCGTATATGCATAAGAGAGTGGTACGTGCTTTTGATAGGCCGTATTCACTAAACTATCCTCAATTTTCTCAAGGTAACATTCAAAATCTGCGTAAATGGTAAAATAATGTGACATCATATTTTTATGATTTTTAAATTTGAGAATCACATCTTCGGGAGTTTCCGCTATGAATGCCTCTCTGCTGATAGCTTTGCATATTTCTTTATGCTCCGCCATCTTTTCTGCCGTGTCTTTGTAAGAGAAACACTTTTTACAAATATAAATTTTTCCATGGTGCTTAGTTATTTGGCTCCTGACCAATTTTTCAAAATTGCTGATCCAACAGTAGTGGAACTTTTCATCATTCTCATCAGCTATGTACAATAAATCCGTATGATCATGTTTCTCCTTATCGGCGACTTGGAGGGGGAAAATTTTAGTTTTCCCGCCTTTCTCATCTTCGAATAAGCCGAATACTGACACGGATAAATTGTTTAATTTTTCAAATTTATAAATATCCTTAATGGCTACGGGATATTCTTTGAAACAAGAAAAATCGTACTTATTCAGCAGCTTTTTGTAAGAAAATGACATATTCTTGTGCTTTTTATTTTTCGGTAAATGTTTGCCCAACATGGCGTACGTGAAACACTTTTGATCCGTATTCTTTACGTTGACAACATACTTTGAGTTGAAAGGTAAAGGTATGTAACTAGATCCTTCCAAACGAATGCATTTGTTGACTCTCAATTCACAACCCATAATTTTATCCAAAGTCCAGCCGGAACCTTTCATATGATATTCTTCATTTTCTTTCAATAAGCTTTCAGTGAAGAGTCCGAAATTTTTGGATACATCAGGTTGTTTATAAAACGTGATATTTTTAGTTTTAAAAGACATTAATTTAGTTTGGTCATCTTCGGGTCTGATAAATTGGAGATGAACTACGATACTACATTTTACACAGCGGAGCTCTTCTAAACTACTTACAATCTTACTATGTACAGTAGGTTCTATGCTCGAAAGATAAACGCTTAAATCTAACACACTGTGATTGTTATTTTTAATAAAATAACTCCTAATCTGATTCCGAAAACCGGATTCAGTCTGCACAATTGAATCTTTTGAATTCAAAGCGCTCCTAATGTGGAGTTCAGTTTGGTAGTGCCGTGTGCCTTCCAAGTAAAACTCATCACACACTTCACAGTAAAACCGTGTCACAAGCGGCATGGTACTGGTGGAGTGAGTAGGATTTGTTCGGTCCTATATGACCAAAAAAAAAATTTTTTTAATTTGATTTTGAGTCCTATTTTTCGAAAAATTACGGAGCTCGATGTGAACGAAACTCTATACAGTGTCCAACACTTGCTTATATACAAACTCTAATGAGGTCATTTGTGGAGAGAATGACGTATGATGGCGGCGGCAGCCGCTTAGAGCGAGCTAGTTAATTGGTCGCACGCGGCTTCCATGGTTGAGCAGGGAACGCCCCTTCGATGTAAGAACATTTTTGGAGATTAAACACTTCGTTGCTCGCGCGTGCTAATTGCTGGGAAGCCCCTTCGATGTGTAAGCAGAGAGATAAAGGAACTTGGTCTAGTTTCGTCTTGAAAAAAAACGTATGAAATCCGTATTCGATATATCGTGAAGTCGATGATCGATATAACATATGAAAACTATATACGATGTATGAAATTTGGAGGTTTTGAGATAAACGCATCCTACTCATTTTTCCGAGCTAGTTAATGGAAACGGTATTAGAGAGCAAGAGATTAGCGGGTCCGATCGTCCTACTTCCACGAAAAAGTAACCGCTTAATTGATGGC
This sequence comes from Trialeurodes vaporariorum, assembly GCA_011764245.1. Lineage (NCBI taxonomy): Eukaryota > Metazoa > Arthropoda > Insecta > Hemiptera > Aleyrodidae > Trialeurodes > Trialeurodes vaporariorum. Next base: position 14,496,203 of record VMOF01000024.1, on the reverse strand, counting down.
GGAAAGGCCTTCGGAAACTCGAGGTTCAAGAACAAGAGAAAGGCGGGTACAATATGAAAAGTGAAAAAGTATCCGCATTCGATTTGAAAAAGTAACATAGCATGAATATGGTTGTTGCCCATTTAAACGCATGTAAAATCTCCCATAAGACGCTAGTTGATGAGAGAAAGGGGGGACAGGAGCGTTAGGATGGAGGAGGTGGTCGCAATGCTGACCAATGCAATCCCATGTAAACCCATGAAAAAGATCGAAGCTGTTGTTGGGCATAAGCATTTACTTACACAATAATAAATGAGTCAAATACATGAACAAATGTAGATGGAACAATTGCTCAGAAATGCGATGCATTTTTTTTATTCATTGGAATGTATTAGAGGTGTCGAGAACGTTATTATTTTATGCCATTTAAACGCATTTCTCCCATAAGACGCGTGTATAAGGATTCTCCCATAAGACGCGTGTATAAGCATTCTCCCATAAGACGCGTGTATAAGCATTCTCCCATAAGACGCGTGTATAAGCATTCTCCCATAAGACGCGTGTAAAATCCGAGCCAAAGTGCCCATCATTCCTCTACTATAGGATAAAAATAAACAAATTCTTATTCATTCACAGCTATTTGTATACGTGTCGAGCCTTTCAACGCGGATCGATTCTGCCAAAACGCGGAATGAAATATTATAACGACCGATATTCCTCGTTCCTTCCTACACAATTTTTAAAGACAAGCACCTTCAGAGGAGCAGAGACACAAAGATAGGGAGGGGCGCCCCAGGCCCCCTAATCCGAAGGATCCTAAATTGAAAAAGCAGTTCTAATAAATTAAAATTAAAAGCCCTAAGGGCCTCAACCATTAATCTTATGCTCCGGACCTTTTCTGGGCGGCCCTTGAAAAGCGAACACATTCTTCTCACTAAAAAAAACCAAGATGAATTAGACAAAAATTCAAAGTTTGCTGAAGTTTATTAAATTGTTCCAATCGTAAATAAAATTATGTAGTACAAAAACTTTTCTGACCTCTTCTTCCTATGATCATAATATTTATATCTATAATGTAAAGAATGCTGGTCTCGTTTAATTTTCCCATTTTTGACAGTGAAAGGAGTAAAAGTGGAAAGAAGTGGACTGTGGAGGGAAAGGTTGAACATTAATTCAAATTTTTATAAAGCACAGTCAAATGCTTGTAAACCCTTCAGAGCATACAAAATAAGTGAGAAAAGAGCAAAACTTTATCGCTAAGTGGTTAGCGGTGCATAGGGAATGCTGCAAATCTGTTTGATAAGATTGATTAGAAAATTCAAGCCAAATTGACTTCAGTTGCTCTTAATACTATACAGCCGTCACACCTCCATTTTAAAAATGGTGAATTATGCATATAAACAAAGTAAGCTGTGACACGACACGGGAAAATTTACTGGCAAATTCAATTTTAGGGGCCCGATCAAGTTGGCGAAAAGTCGGACTTGACTTGAATTACAGCATAACCTCACTTTTCACGAATGCTTGCTTTTGATTGGTCGACGGTGCAGATTCGAGGCATCGAGACTTCGAGTGGCTCAAATTGATCGGGCCCCCGGCCCCTGCTATAACTTGAGCAGATTGAGAAAAGAGGAGGAGTACACACTACATACCCTATACTCTGTGCAAAGAATCTCTGAAATCCCAAAGAAAGATGGTTTAAAGTATTTACGCTTCATGTCCCAAAAGAGCGGAAAGTGGAAAGCGGAACTCCGTGTAACACAAATGCCTTACATCGAGTAAAATGAGCGTAAGGAGCAGAGAGATGCTGAGATGCTGTGTGTGACACCCCTAAGTAGCTAAAATAAATAATCACGATTCACGAGAGAGAAAGAGAGAGACACAAGAGAGGGTGTTGAACGCACACAGAATGTTCTTCCTCCCCTTTCCGCCCTCTTTTCTACACCGCTAGACTGCGGGGTTCCAGAAATGACGGGACACAGTGAAACTGAATTATTCAGTACCTGAACAAGAAAATAAACAGGGAGAATGATACACTACACTACGTTTGCTTTCGATATTGCTGCAATAAATCCGAGTTGATTGGATTAGTAAATTATTTGTTTCTTCTTCCCGTCCCTCTTAGAACTTGCGGAGTTAGAGCTTGAAGTGTTACCAGTTACACTTTGAGGCGAGCCAGTGCACCTATATAGGGTTGATCGCTGAAGTTATACTTGGTGTCTTTTGACTTCCACATTTTCAATTTCGTGTTGAATTTATTCTGGAAAGATCGTAACTATCGTATTATGTTTCACGGCCTCTTGCGGTATCCATATAAACGTAAATCTAGGTTCCATGCTCTTACAGAAAATACGATAGAAAAGGATTTTTGTCATTTTAAATCTTGAGCAAAATAGTCTACTAGTTTTGTTACAGAGCATCCAATGGGAAATATTTCGAGAGAAGTTAGGAACTAAATACAACAGTAAATGATCGCGACTGATGTGAGGCCCCTTTTGAACGCGTTGGAAAAATTGTTTATTTGTTTCCTATGCGTAAACGTTTCAGAAATCGAAATCCCCCCCCCCCACAATTATTGATTCAAGACTATTTCAAAGTAACTGCAGTTGTATGAATATTCAAAACACGGTATAAGTACTCTGTATTAAATTACAGCATTTGTTTCTCTGTCAAAATGAAAACTCACGACATCTAAAGTGGAATTGCCTAGTCCGAAATTCTTACCTGAAACAGATAGAAAAAGAAAAATTATTTTACTGATGGAAATAAAAATGCATAGGCGAAAAAAAGGCTCATCGAACATCAGGTGTGCTCTTTGAGATGTGAGTATGAGCCGAGGATTAAAGCAAGAGCACATCTGATCATTATTTTATGAGCTGTCTGGACTTATCTTTTTTTCATCATTATTCGGTTGAAGGTTCTAGTAGATTACAACAGTTATGAATGGTAACAATGTTAATAGCAAATGTAAACACATTTTTTGGGGTTAGATTTTCAAAGAGAGTTAGTTCTAGACGTATGAATTAAAGGGGTGCCTCAGCATCTTTGGCCAGTTGCCCAAAATACATAATAAAGATAAAGAACGAACGGGATAAAAAGAAAGAAAAAATCGCGCTGATTTTGGACTCCAAGTTATTTATATTATCACCACTGTGTTAAATGGCACGTGAGTTACCCGTGGTGAATGCTGACGCCCTCTTGATCGCGCTCTGACTCACACGCCGCGTCGGAGTCGCGCGCCGGGTCTGGCTTCGCGCATTGCCTCGCAGGAGAACGCGTACGCCCGTCGCGTTGCCTGAGCCAGAGAAGAGAGAGAGAAAGAGGGGGGGGAGAGGATCCAACAGGAGCTCACAATGTCATTTCACCGCTCCAGAATCCGAATTGTTCCGATCGCGATCTCTGTCGTTGAATAGAACTGAATGATTATTATAGTCAACCTCTCGCTGCTAGGTTTGCATGAAAGCACCTCTCACCAATAAATTATTCAATTTCCTTTCAATTTTTGGCTTCTCGTTCGATCCTGAGACCTGAGCCCTCACTTCTCTCATTTTTCAACGAAAAAAAAAAACCCCCCAACCTCCAAATTTTTCATGATGACAATGGGGCTCTTGCAAACTTTTGCTATAAGCAATTAATAGTTCAATCTTATCGGTAAAGACCAGCAAAAATCACGAAAATCACACTAAGAAAGTCTAATATTCAGTAATAAACTCACATAACTGCTATAACGGCAATATGGTATAATGGCGGTACGACGCAGGTATCATGGGAGATTCCTGTCTATTATGTCACTTTCTCTACGGAAACACAGAGATTTGTCTCAATTTAGATAGGAATCTCCCATGATCCCTGCGTCTCTCCGCCATTAAGCCCGATTCTGAGAGTGAATTTCGTGATTTTTTGGTGTTCTCATCGTCATTTTTACAGGTTTTTATGCAAGAATCAACTCTTCAATCCCCTATAGTAACAGTTTGCAAGAGCCCCATACTTTCTCTTTTTGGGGCGGAGCGAGAAAGTAAAAATGATAAAGGGGCGTACGAGATAAGTCGATTTTCACGGTAGATCTAAGTTTAGTACAGAAAGTCACATTTTCTGACTTAACTCACTTAACTCAGCGCAGAAAGTTGCGATTAAATTGCGACGTAATGGCCAACTCATTGGACCGCCATCGTTGACTTTTTTAATCGCTTTTGTTGAGTCTGTGAGTGGATTTCAGAGGCTTATTGATACTTCCAATATGATTTTCACCCGATTTCACAAAGGAATCGACACTTCTTAACCCCTTTATGGACCAAGCCCGAATATATGTACTCGCTTTTCTTCTCTAGTCTATTTCACATTGTTCCAGTATCATGATTCCGAATAAACACGATTCTCGATGTAGTATAAAAAGATGAGATTTCGTCTGGCGCCTTCAATCCGTCGTACATGCAATTCCAACTCCCCCGAGTACGAACAGTTAACTAGAGGCCGTTTCAGATAACTTCGGTTCTGACAGCTCTTTTGTTTACATGTGTAAAAACGTTGACGCCACTCACTGGGTGAATAAGTATAACCTTTTGCCACAAAATAGACTCGGTTAACTGTCGTAAATAGTGAATATTAACATTAAAACGTAATTAAAGACTTGATATTGTCCTTCCGCACATTTAGAGAAAGAACTGTCAGAACCGAAGCTATCTGAAACAGCCTCTATACCTTCCTTATACAAACGGAAAAGTGACGTTCAAGTGAACTAACCTGGTCTTTAAAGGGTTAACGATGCACTATGGTCTGAGATCGAAAAAAGGGGCTAAAACTCAGCGAAAAGAATTCCTTAAAAATCATCGTTTTCGACTTTTTAAGCTTAATTAAAAACTTTCCAGTGACATAACCGAGTTGAAATTAAAGTGTTCTGAATAGTTGAAATTGGTCTTAAAAGTTTATAAATGAGAAATTTATGAGAAATTTACTTTCTGATTTTTGATCACTTTCTGCAGGCAGTCTTAGACCATGTGCTGTAAGATAATAGTGCCTGTAAAATAACCTGTAAGAATTATTAAGAATTCTATTAGAATTTTCTTTTACGTCCATATTAAAAAAGAATTGTATTTTCTGCGTGCTTCTTCGTGTCTTATACGTGATCGTTGTGATCCATTTTAATAAATACGGTTTTAGATAATTAAGACACCGTCCACATAATGACACAATAAAGTTTTCATCAGCCAAAGGGGGTCTTTAGCCCAGCAGAGAAGTGAGGTGGGTGTAGGGTAGGTGTAGGGTTGTTGTAGGGTTGCTCACGGATAATCAAAAACGAAGAGGATTCCCGTTCATTGACGCAATTTGCAGCCAGGAACCGTGAATCGTGCCAAGGACGTCGCATCTCGCATCGCATCGTGATAGAGACTGATGCAGCGAAATTAATTACAAAGGAGTCATTTAACTTGTAGACGCATCTTCTAGCGAAACGAACTCGTGTTTATGATACTCCACGGATAGTTTAAGAGTAGAAATTTACCTTTGCACATGCTCACTGTAATGTTCAATAGAAAGTATACTATCCAAGTACTGTAAGTATATGCTTTCCTTTTAATTTTACTTCATCTAATCAAGGGGCACGCATCATTGAGTACAAATAAGTGCTCTTAGCCCTCATCCCAAAATTAATAGGTATAATAAAACGTTAGCACTGAACGAGCGCACCGAGTTTAATTAATTCTACCTAAAGTCTATGACCGCAGCACGAAATATGGTATAAAATGCGTTTTAGGAGTAATAAATAAAAGGAAATAGTACATGGATCTTCCGTGTCACATAAATCAGCAGAGTCCCATGACCAAAGGAGAACTCTTGGCAAGTTGGGGGGGGGGGCTCCGAGCTCGCTGTCAGTAGCACTTCTTATTTTTGAGAGGCTAATAATAGTTCAGGTGATCGAGATTAAACATATATATCCAAAAACTTTGACAAAGTTACGGAGAAAAAAGAAGGTGATGGTTCGGAATAAAGTTATTAATTATTAAGTTATTATTTAATTAAATTAAATTTTAACCCCTTACATTTTTACGGGACTTAAAAAAACTTTGGCTAAAATAGGGGTGTACTATCGGCGAATTAAAGATTATCGCGAGATTTTCACACATTTTCAGTTATGGGTGTGAGTGTGGGACTGATCTGCAACAGCTTTCCCGTCCCACCCGCACTGGTCTCTCACCTGCAAGGTGTGAGGAGTATGAAGAGTGGCCGAACCAGAACCTTGAAGGCGAAACTTAGCTCGTGAAAATCTCGCGACAATTTTTAATTCGTCGATAGTACATGTTTTAGCGTTTTCCGAAAAAATTGACCGTTCAAAAGTAGAGAGGGGGGGGGGGGACTTTTGTTACACCCTGTATAATGTATATACCCTTCTTTGAATTGTGTGGGTCCCATTATGACTTGAGCTTCAAACTTTAGTAAATCGATGCGTCCGTCGACCGATTGTGAATCTTGTCAATGATTCTACTTGACGGGTCATCACATCATCCGCGCGGTAATAGCGGTGTGATGTGACTCGAGGTATCGCGTCAACCACTTTCACATTATCCAGCATCAAAGGAACGGAACATGATCCTGATGGAGATTCTCAATTGTATCCGAGTTAAGCTCAACCTTCAGAGTTCAGATAGCCGCATGAATTACATAATCCAGCGTTCTTAATTGAAGCCTATGAATCATTTGAATCATTTGCAGCCAAGATTTAATGGTACACGCGGGAAGTCGACGCGTCACGATAATCTTTGATGAAAACTCGTATGCGGAAACATGTGATAGAGCTAAGGTATAGAATAGACAAATGCAAACGTAGAAATATGGTTAATACACGGTGAACTATCGACCGGGGGGTAAAAATGAGGGGGGGGGGGGTAGGAGGCCGTGTCACACTCGATTGCGGGAATAACAAACGAGAAACTCCAACACGGAAAAAAAGATTAGTGAAAATAACCATACGGATACCTGATTTTGGCACCTGCTACATGTTATGGTAAACTTGACCAGAAGTATGGTACATTTACCGATACTTTGAGCAAATTCGGCATGCAATCAGGTAACATCACCTAGTACCTTTCTGGTTAACATTACCATGGTTGTGCATAACATCGAGCAGCTGTACCAAAATCAGGTATCCGTACGGTTATTTTCACCGTAGTTTTGTTTCCGTGAAGAAATGAGGACAAATCAAATTCCAGTTTTTCATGACGACAGCAATTTCTCTCCAGACGCCCCTACAGGTTGTGGGCGGTGGGAAGGGAGGGGGGAATGTTAGATTTTGGAGATAATACTGTAAAATATGAATGCACCGAAAAAGAAAAAAAAATAAATAAATGATGAAACACAACGGCTTAGAGTCAGGGATATTTTCTTTAAATGTTCAGACATTTTCGAACATTTACTTCATCGATAAACCGATCGGTAAGACTGTCAATAAGTGATGCTATTTAGCTCGAAAATTATAAAAAAACTTGACTGTTGCTGTGGTAGCGTTTTTTAAAGTCGCCTATGAATGACCTTTAAATAACGGACACTTTAAGTAACGATGGTTACCTTGCATAAGGTATTAGTTCAAAGAAACTTGAACTTTTTTTCCTCCGTGCGGTCGGTTCGATAGAAGATGAACCATCTTGAAAGAGAATATTCCTCGAGGACATGGCTAACCAGAGCCCATTTAAAAAAAAAAAAAAAAAAAAAAAAAAAAATTAAGATAAAAAAGTGCAAGGCAAGAGAGTACACCAGGAGGGGTTTAGCTCGAGGTTTTCAAACAATAACTTCCCCGTGCCTTAGGTCTGGATATAGGCCTCCCGTCAAATGAGTCTGTTGTGCACCCAGTGGAGACCTCCAGAGTCAAGTGTCAAATTCAAAACGTGCCAAGTACCAATTGATTCGAAAAGTTTTATGTATAAGAGAATGGTAAACAATAATAACAGCTTGCGAGTATGAGCGGAACGAGCAGATACAGGAATGCGTCTTTCTCCCTCTCCTTTCATTTGAAGAAATGTAGTATTAGAAAAGGATAACAGTATCCGTCCTTTTCTAATGCACGCGTTCAATTGGAAGGAGAGAGAGAAAGATAAACTCCTATAAACGTCCATGCTTGCGAGGCTTGACATGTTCATGCAGAGAGAACGATAATAACGAATGCTACTATATAAATATTCGCGTGAAGTGACGAGAGACATTTGTTCAGCAATAACAGTCAAAAGTTTAGAGTGGCGGGAGACTAGGCAATAAATCCGGCGGCGTCACGTTATAATAACATTATTGGTTCTAGATTTCAGCGGATAGTTTATCCGACCGAATAAAGTTTTTACTTCCATGCTTATCAAGTTAATAAATACTCATAACCTATTGAAAAGAAAACCACACATGATTTGTAGAAAAATAAATAAATATAAAATCGACACTGAGCTGAATCATAATCATATACGTTATTTCTTGTGGGAGCTATCAAAGTCAGTAGCGCACCGAGAGTTTCTTCATCTCTCTCTTTTCTCCATTATGAAACGTATGTTAGACAAGGATGGACAAGGGGATAAAACCCCCTCCTTCTGTCCTTTTCCTACTCATACATTCAAATGGGAAATGAGAGAGATGGAAGATATCCTGGTTGCGCCAGTGATCAAAGTGGCTGAGTCGACAAAATTGTTAGGGTCTCCAATAAACTTTTATAGAAAGAGAGTTATAGAGAGGATAGTAACTTCATACGAATGTTTCCTCCGTCAAATTTCAACGCAAGATATCTTATCTGATCACAAAGATCTTTTCGTGGGTTCGATTTCATCATTCGTGAAAATCCAATGGCATTTATGACCGCAACCACAGTACATGGCCAAAAAGCATTGGGATGACACCGACGCACTATGGTTTGAAATAATCAAAAATTGGCCAAAAGTCAGAAAGTAAATTTCTCATGAATTCGTCACTTATAAACTTTCAGCTTCAATTTTATGCACAGAGAACACTTTGAACAAGTAATTTAAACTTATAAATGACACAGACAAATTTTAAGAGTAAGCGTAAAAACTAGAAAAATATTATTTTTAATGCCTTTTTTTCACCGAGTTTTGGCCACTTTTTTCTGATCTCAGACCATAGTGCGACGCGACGCCGCGCGCCGATCCAACGGGAATGACAGATAAAATAAGTGCAGTGGTGGCTCGAACGGTTTGGCAACCATGCTTCTTTGCCATTGAAACCTCTGCAAAAGTATCGAAATCTTGAGGGTGCAATTGCACCTCCTGAAAATCGATTGTTATACTAGGTTTAAATGGAGATAATACGTTTTTGCCACATGGCACGAGCCGCCGAATTGAAATAAGGGAATCATTTTTAGCTCAAGGTAGATGGAGAACAGGTATGGGCAACACTCTGAGGTTGACTCTGATTAGTTCGCCAAAAAAGCGACTACAACGCCATTTTTCTTGCCGCGCGCTTTAAACTGAGATTTTGCACAGCAGTAGCAGTATCAGTAAACCTAACCTATAAAAATAAAAAATTAAATAAAAAAAAATTAAAAATAAATTAAAATAAAAAAAATAAAAAAATTAAATTAAATTAAATTAAAAAATTAGATTGATAAAATCATTGATTATACGGTGCATTTTTAAAGTACAGGGTTTAATTTTACAACAGTTCGATTAAATTTGTAAGAAGTGAAGGTTTAGCCGAAGTTAGAAAAAAATAAAGAGACTTTTTTTTCAGCTTAGATCGTATTCTCTACTTCAAATTGTGATTGCTAACTGAGAGATGAAAAGACACTTATACTTCATTTAAAATAATACAAAATCACATTTAAAAGCTCCAATAACTTTAGAAAACTGAATGAGTTGCAAAATCAAGATGGCGGCGCGGCGAATACGTTTTTCAGAGATGATGGCCATACGCCTCCTGAGCCGAGTGTTGTCCACACCTGCGTTCTACGCATCTACCATGATTTCAGCTTCTTTTCGGTTCGTATTTCTCTTATTACACACTCGGAAGTTTGAAGGAAGTGGGAGGGAAAAGAAAAAAGGAAAAAGAGTGAACAGTTTTGTAATTTCAGATTTTGACTTGGGAGACACGAGTTTGAAGAACTGGGCCACTTTTCGCATCGCAGTTCCATCTAATATAACATGCGGGCAAAAGGACAATACAGGGTGTCCCTTTGAGGTAACATTCGATTTTTCTTTTCCACAAAACATTTGTTAAAGCTTCTGTTCAGCGCTACCGCATCCCGCCCAAAAGAAGTCTTCGAACTATGATTTTGAATCACCTTGTAACAATGACATGCCGAGTCTCTCTTCCCCGTTGTTGGTACGACGTTTCGCGTGCATGTATGCGTGTTGTGTTTATGCGTCCAACTGTCCTATTTTTTTTTACGAGCTGCTCCCTGAAAATTCATCGAAGTCTTTCCGTACCACTGAATTGAGTATTCATTTCAAAAACATCAGAACTATATAATATACAACTTTACTTTCGAAAAATTGAGAAAATCAAGGAGGACACGATGCTTTTCAATCACTCATTTGATCGATAAAAAATGACTCGCAAGGTGAGAATTATTGGAAGATCACAGCTGACTTCATTTGACGCAAAATTAAGGTGGTTGAAAAAAAAAACAAAAAACAAAAAAAAACAAAAACAAAAAAGGAGGGTTATAGTTTTTTTTTTTTTTTTTTTTTTTTTTTTTTTTTTTTTTTTTTTACAATAATTAGTGCGTTGATCATTGTGTAAGCACGATTTGAGGCATAAGCGTGCTATTTCAAAATTGACTGATCAAATGATAGAGTTGCTTTATCGAATTCGGAATAATCACGTACTGCTTTCGCGGTATATACATCGAAACATCGAAACAGTCTATTTTAAAAGAAAGTAGCAAAAATATGCCGAGGGAGGGGAGGGGGGGTGATGTTGTAAAACTACTTACAAAAAACGGTACATCATAAAAAGAATTGATTAAATTAAAAAATTAGATTGATAAAATCATTGATTCTACGGTGCATTTTTAAAGTATAGGGTTTAATTTTACAACTGCTTGATTAAATTTATAAGAAGTGAAGATTTGGCCAAAGTTAGAAAAAAATAAAGAGAATTTTTTGGAGGTAAAAAAAAAAGGTAAGTAAAAATTACAATTAAGTAACCCTTATACGACCAGGTTACTAAAATAAGAAATAGATAGCTCATCGATGAAAACTAGCTGGTAGTTAACTATTCCTACTCTGCGGTGTTAAAATTGCATACCCATCTAATTGAAGGCGCAATTTAGCTAGGGTCAACCATTTGGGTCGCTTTCCCGATAAAGAAATAGGAATAGTAAGCCGGGCGTCTCGAGTTTTACAAAAACAAACAATGAGAATTTCCTGTTACCTTAACCAGACGTCTGTTTAATACGTCCTTAACCGGAATTCCTATTCTTTTAAGAAGAAATTCGTGTTATTTCAACAGGAATTCCGGTTAAGTAAGTATTAAACAGACGCCCGGTTGAAGTAACACGCACATTTTTCTCAGTAAATATATTCGATGAGGTTAAAATCCATACATTTTACAATGATCCCTACGGGAAATAAACAGTCTAAAGCCGTATATCTAGCATCAATGTATAGCGAAACTCAGTCGAGAAGCTAGTGACCCGAGTTGCCTGAAATAAAATAATAATGAATACGTATACGGTCATGATTGGAACACGAATCGTCGATCGATTGATAGGATACGCAAGTCGGGTCAATGCTGCATGAAACAAAGCCGAGACCTACCTGAAGTCCTGAACTAAAAGTTTAATCCTGATGTTCCACTTATCAAAAAAGGCCTGGCGAATGCTCCCTGAAGTCCTAAACTAAAAAGTTCAATCCTCATGTTCTACTTATCACAAAAATGCCTAGCATGCTTGATTTGATGAGCGGTATTCCCGATGTTTACATTGCCAAGTTCATTTTGAATATGAATATTGCCCCCTCTTTCCGTCACCTCACCTTCATTCACAGCAGGGCTGCCGTTTTGCGTATAATCAATGCTATTTTTCAATTCACCGATGATTCCACCGGTTGAGAAAAGATTACACAGTTCAGTTCAGAGCATGACTGTAATAAACTAAAATACTCGCATCTGTAATCTTTTCTCAACCGGTGGAGTCGTCGATGACTTTAAAAAACTTGCGGATATTTTAATTAATCAACGGAGTTACCACCGATTATGGAAAGATTACAGATCAGAGTATTTTCGTGCATTACAGTCATACACTGAACTGAACTGTGTAATCTTTTCTCAACCGGTGGAATCATCGGTGAATTGAAAAATAGCATTGATTATACGCAAAGCGGCAGCCCTGATTCACAGCCTTTTTAGCACACGGACTAATTACTCCCACGTATTTGTTCTAGGGAGAGAATATAAAACCACCCGCTGTTTCGTTTTGAGTCCACCCTCGCGACTGGTGGGAGAAAGGTCCATCATGTATATTGGGGGAGGGATTCCACGGAGATTTCAAGTCCATTGTTTTCCTCTTTTGAATGAGTTTGTACGAATGTGTATGTAGGAGAGTACAGCGTGGCGTCGTGTTCTTCTGCATAACAGTTGGATCAACGACGCAAAATGGGCGAAAATGGCAGATTTTACAACCAAAAGTTGGAATGTTAAAATTACCTAAAATCACGATTAAAAAGCTTTCATGAATATACAATTAATAAATCATATTTTATACGACAAATAATGAGGCTCTTGCAAACTTTTGCTATAAGTAAATAAATAGTCCAATCTAATGTGAAGACCAGCGGAAATCACGAAAATCACACTAAAAAAAGTCTAAAATTCAGCAATAAACTCACATAACTGCTATAACATCAAGATCGTAATGGAGGTTCAACGCAGGTATCATGGGAGATTCCTGTCTATTATGTCTCTTTCTCAACGGAAACACATAGATATGTCTCATTTTAGATAGGAATCTCCCACAATACCTGCGTCTCTCCGCCATAAAGCCCGATTCTGAGAGTGAATTTCGTGATTTTTTAGTGTACTCATCGTCATTTTTACTGGTGTTTAGGCAAGGATCAACTCTTCAATCCCCTAAAGCAAATGTTTGCAAGAGCCCCATAGTTGCTGAACACGTAATTTTAAGAATTTTAAGTCTGGAAAGTCTGTACACTGTACAAACTACAAAGATAACAAGTTTTAGGTGATTTTATCTCCTTGGTTTTTTTTTTTGCTCACTGTAAGACGTCGACAGCTGAAATTGAGTGAATCCTTTCCCGCAATGCAATGCTCGTCACACGCACGCACAGTCGCACACCATCCGCGGTTTCGATTTCGACCACTAATCATAGAGATGTACGCATACGGCAAGTCGCACTCAAACGCGTTCACGCTAATTAGATTTGGACAGTCAAAACTGAAAGGTTTCTCGATTATGGTTGCGCTGCGATCTAGATATGAGATTCGGATTGACATTTGTTATCTTTGGATAGGGTCGACGTTGATTCGCGGATCCTGCATTGAAACTTTATTCCAATAGGTATTTGCTATAGGACATTTTCTGGAAAACAAAGTAACTGGCAGGGGGCGTGCCGTTGTTTTCAGAGACGGAGGCAAGAATGCCGCCCAATCTTGCCGCCCCTCAAAATTGTAAAGAATGCCCTTTTCCTTGCTTGTCATCACACTGCACTGCTTGTCACTTATCGCCCATGTTGCATAACCATCAGGATCAAACGATATGAAAACCCTTGAGGGCGATCGACTACATTTGCCAAGCTGAATCGAAAGAAGGGGTACTAGTTGGGTTTCGGTGACATCACCTTTTCGCCCATGTTGCATAGCCATGAGTTGCTAGTGAAGCGGCCACAGTTTCAAAAGATATGAAAACCCTTGAGGGCGATCGACTCCATTTGCAAAGCTGAATCGATAGAGGGGTCACAAGCTGGGTTTCGGTGACATCACCTTTTCGCCCATGTTGCATAGCCATGAGTTGCTAGTGAAGCGGCCAAAGTTTCATAAGATGTGAAAACCCTTGAGAACGGATCGATGCATTATTCCAAGGTGGTTAAAAAAAAACAAAACAATACAAAACAAAAAACAAAAAAACAAAAATGTAGCTAATTCCTCTCATGGGTATTAAACGGAATTGCTTATAGCTAAAACAGTGCCCATGTCCATGGAATTCTTAATTTTCAAAAAATTTCAAAAAATTTCAAAAGTGAAACACCTGTACTCTCCTCGAGCTGTGGGAGGGGGGGGGGGCAAATTTTCCGGTACACGTTTCTGGCATCGAAATCCTTTTTCAGTTGATGCAACTATTCTGACGATATGCAATGTAATAAGACAAGGCATTGCATACGCGATATAAATGGCAGGCAAACTTGAAAAATGATTGTTGATGATGGAGGGTGGTCGACGGATCACTTGACCAGAGCGGATATCATGCTGGATCGGCAAAAATATCCTCTTATTAATTTTATCAGGCGTGAAAACAAATTAGTTGCCATCATGACGGGAACGAGATCTGTCTAGAGGGTAGGATTATCATATTTCAGTTCAGTTGAAACGGCAGAGAACTATACAATAAAGGCCAGTCCGACATGAGGGTGGCAGTAAGGGTATGAAGTTTTACGGGCGGGGGATGGTTTATACGCAAATAAATCTTCCACAACTTGGTCGACCGACAAGACGATCCCTCCAAGTTTCAATGTCACAGCGAGCATGTATATCATCAAGCAGGGTCCCAACTTTTACGCTTCCCCGCCCCAATCCCCAGTTCAAAACATAGAGCTTAAATGCGAGGGCGGTGCGCTTACAAATGCATACGCACGAACTTTCACTACCTACACGTTGTGAAATTTCAGTTCCACTTGAAGGAGAAATCACACGGAAATCGAATGAGTGTGCGAAAATATACAGCGCGTGCAAAGTGCAGGGGCAATGGGTCTGTTGCATACTTTTGCTACAACAATATAAAACCTTGATTCTTATGTAAAATTCAGCGAAAATAACGATGCACACATTAAAAACGTTCAAAATCCACTCATAAACTCAGGAAATCACTTCAATTTCAAACAGCCCGCGCTACACTATATACACTATTTGCACCGGTATACTACTACATAGACGGAACCACCGTGTAGAAATAAACAACATCGTAACTACAAAATGATAGAATTCCCTTCTAAATACATGAATTATTATTGGCTGCATTTGGTGTCTGGTCTTTTCGGTTTATAAAAGATTACAAAATAATATAAGAAATGTACGCATCTAAACGAAACATTCCAATGTTTGTAAGTTCTGTTCATGATTACATAAACGAGATGGTTCCATCTATGTAGTTATAAGTCGGTGATATAGTGTCTAGTGCAGCGCGGGTTGTTTAAAATGGAAGGTATTTTCTGAGTTAATGAGTGAATTTTAAAAGTTTTTAAAGTGCGCATCGTTATTATCGCCAAATTTTACGTTAGAAACAATGAGTTATATTGATGTAGCAAAAGTACGCAACAGACCCACTGCAGCAAAATAAACTGTAAATACGATAGAACACGGATTACAGAAAACATGAACCGGTGGGTGTTTTCAGCAATCCTGGTAGATAATGTAAAAAATAAAGGTTCGTACGTCTACTGGATTTTTTCCGTGTATACCACAGAGAGTGTAAATACGACTTAAAACTTCGAAGTGATCCATACGCCTGATTTTCACACCGTGAATTTTTGAAGGGAGGGGGGGGGGACAAGACACAATTAAATAATTTACTTTTTTTTTTTAAAAAAAAAAGGAAAAAGTGACAACTGTCCCCAACTTTACAGAGTGCAGAGAGTTGTTAGTTTTGGCATCATTCACAATGAATTTCAGATCATCGGCTATTTCATACAAATAAATGTTTTTCAGACGGAAACTTGACAATTAGGGAGCCTGAGACCAACACTTCCTCTCGGTAGACATCCGTAGTCATTCCTGGGAAGTATTTGCGCGGAAATTGAAAAAAGTGCAGGAATAAATGAGGGGTTAGAAGCAGCGTCTCTGCAGGGACGTCGTGGCTTGATACGCAGGGACATTAGTAAAACCGTTCGGCCGAGGGCTTCACTCACGGTTGCCAAGTATTGACGGAAAAGCGTTGAGTTTTCCAATCGGATCAACACTAAACCTGTTAAATTTGTCCGCGACTACGGCAATATCGCCGACGATGGCGAGTCACGTGATACTCATAAAAACCAGGATTTGGCCCATGAAAAAGGAAAAAAATAAAAATAATTGAACAATGGTGTCTCTCTAGTGTCCGCTTTACGTCGCTACCAGGGGATTTATCAAAATAAAGGGAGATCAAAAAAAAAAAAAAATGTACGGTTAAATCGCAGAGGCGTCATCGAAAGGGAATTCAAATATTCAGATCTGAAGCATTTTTATTTGATCCCTTCGTCCTTTGTTTTCCTCTTTCACAGAACACTATTGGCTAGAGTGGAATTTATCCATGAACACTGCCCTGGAAATGAAAGCAGAGGCTCTTCTGCTCCCTCTTTTCCTGAGTTTTCTCCCTCCCTGTTTTTGTTTCATCCATAGAGTTTTCAAGATGACTTGCATTGGATAAGGAGTGCTTTGTGCTTTGGGTCTTTTTCAGCTTTTTAAGAGTGAGGAGTCTAGAGGACTGACCCCAAAATTTAAGAGGGGATTTAAAAGTCCCGTTCTCCTGCACTTTTTTATCCGTAGAGTTTTTAAGATGAGTTGCATTGGGAAAGGAGTGCTTTAGGTCTTTTTCAGCTTTTTAAGAGGAGGGGGGGGGGGTCTAAGGACATACCCCAAAATTTAAGAGGGCATATAAGTGTCCCGTTCCCGTGCACTTCAAAAGGATGTGCGCCGTGCGGTCTTGAGGTCTCCCCCGGCATTTGAAAGGGGGTTTATGGGTGTCTCCCCTAGAATTTGAGTCCTGCCTCCGGCCTCTCCCAGAGGTGATGGTTGTTGTGAGCAAATGTTGGAAGAGCATTCCGTTCCGTATACATACAGTTTGCAGTAACACCTTATTGGAAAAAATGGAATTTTTAGGTTTTTACAACACATTTTCTGCTAATGAATTGGTTAGTGAGTTTCTTTTCTTTCCTGGAAGTAGTTTGTAAGTGAACAGATCTTATGAGTTTTTTCAAAAAATGTTAACACCTATTTTAGAGAAAACAAATAAATAAAATCCAGTAGCGCAAAGAGAGTTTCTTCATCTCTCTCTTTTCTCCATTAAGAAACGTATGTTAGGCAAGGATGATCAAGGGGATAAAACTCCCTCTTTCTGTCCTTTTCCTACTTACACATTCAAATGGGAAATGAGAGAGATGGAAGATATCCTGGTTGCGCCAGTGATAAAATCACTTTCCTCTGAGATTCACTTTGAAATGAAGAGGATTTGGAATCAAATTTTAGGTCATATTTCGCTCCAAAAAAAAAAAAAAAAAAAAAAAAAAAAAAAAAAAAAAAAAAAAAAAAAAAAACTTGACAGACTTGGACAACAAAGAGTCCTTCAACAGTCGTTGCATTGCTTCCTATTCGTGCAAAAGCAAAATAAAACAGAAAATGAAACAATACGCTCTATACTATT
Source organism: Trialeurodes vaporariorum (assembly GCA_011764245.1). Lineage (NCBI taxonomy): Eukaryota > Metazoa > Arthropoda > Insecta > Hemiptera > Aleyrodidae > Trialeurodes > Trialeurodes vaporariorum. The sequence continues at coordinate 14,478,679 of VMOF01000024.1, read as the reverse complement.
TTTAAAACAGTCTAAGGACACGCTAGAATAAATGTAGGAAAAGAGGGACACCTATACTAATGAGTCTTATCATAATGATGGAAAAGTGATGTAGTGAAACGTCTAGGCGATTTCATCCGTGGAGAGGAGGCAGAGAATAAAATTTCTGGACTAAAAAGGCGACTACAGAAATTATTGCGTGACTTCGACCTAAACTGAATTGAAGTATTCAGGATTAAACGGTGCGGCGCGTCATGGATTTGAAGGAGCCTGGTATTTTCTTACAGCGAATGGAAACTTAAGACGAGAATCATGGAAGCGAAATTCAAGACGCGGTAATTATGTATAGAGTCAACATCGGCGAATTCGTACAAAATGCTTTCCTTCTTTTTCCGAACGATTTAATTAAGCTGGCGATCTACCGCACTGACTTGAAAGGCATACAGTACCTTAAGCGATCCTTCTTAATAGGTTGCCAAGTTTTCGGTATGCGTGAAGACATCACAGGAGCAAATCGCTGCACTGAAAAAAAATCAATTGTTAAAGCAACAATTCAAAGTTTGCTGATTTAACGAAAATTGAAAGTTTGCTAAATCAACCAGGGTTTTCTGTTAAGTTAACAATTTATTTGTTGAGTTTACAAAAATAGTTGTTAAATCAACCACATTATGGTGTTCTTTTAACAAAATAGACATTGTCAATTTAGCAATTTTAAATAGTAAAAAAAATACAGAACTTAACCCAATTAGTTGATCTAACAATTCAGCTTGTTATATCAGCAAAATAAATTGCTGATTTTACTTACTAGTTTGTTATTCCAGCATAAAAGTTGTTATTTTTACTATTTGATTTGCTGGTTGGGCAAATTAGTTGCTAAGCTAACAAAATGAATCTCTGATTTAGCATTTGAGTTGTTAATTTAACAAAATTATAGGTTAATTTAGCAAATCATTTTGTTCTGTACTTTATTAACCATTTATTTTTTTCAGTGTGGGGTGAATTTGATTTTGAATCAAAGAGTCTGTTATGTAACGTGACAACCCATGGGGTGCCTATATGCAGCTAAATTTTTTTTACGTTTAAAAATAATTTATAAATAATTCCTTCAAAGATAAAAATCGGTTATGCGTGCCGTTTTGGTGGAATCAGGTTTCAGAAGCACGGTATGGCAACATCAGCTCTCCTACTCAAGCGTCCAGCATACGCGACGTGGAAAGTTCAAACCCCCTCTGTAAGGATTCGACATAATTTGGAGAAAGCTCAAGGCTCAGTGGGCGCCCGATTGGATGGGTGAGAGTTTAAATCCGTTAAAATCCGGAAGGATTACCTAGGGTTAGTTTTTCGGATAATCCTTTCCAATTGCTCTCCTTTTCCGTTGAGGAGTCAAGTCACAAGTTAAGCTGCTTGTTAGCTCCCAAAACTATAGCTACTTTTGATTTTCTTTAGCCTCGAATTTTCTTTCTCTTATTTGATTCAATTCTTTTCATGTGTCACTTTGCCATCGCCCACGACTTTTAAGCAAAGAGACATTGTTTGCTGAAACGCCGAGGATGACTCCGACTCTTTGATCGTAAAATTGCGTGCAATTTGGCAACAGTGAATTTCGTCCATTTGAACCCATGATAAACATAGAACTATTAAGATTTCGATGAAAATCCTCGTATCCGACCATGTAATGAGTTAAATGGACATAAATGCAACGCTGTCAGCTTGTTCGCTACACACGACATTAATTCTTCTTCTTGAGCACAGAATTCTACGTTCTATAGATCCTCAAAAAGAGAGATGAAGAAAAACTACTTTTCAGGACGGATGAAGTGAGATCGGCATTCATAATATCGCCTTCAAAATTCTCGGATGCAACACCACATGACCAAAAAGTACGCAAGCCATACAGCTAATTTCAATACATGTCACCTTAACTATTCCCACTCGCACGAATCGTTAAAAAAATCGTTGTGAAAATGAAGTCGAACGAACACTAACTTGTTTTGCGATTGGTTTTATAGTCGCGTTTAGTACATATAGCACGAGAACGAAAAAAATAAAAAGCGCGCCTAAAAATGTTGAATGATTTCCAGCGATTACAGATTTTACAGGGGAGAAAGATAAGTATAAACACGATTGCAATTCTATCAAACTCATTTACATTATGAAGTTTGCATTTGCATATAGCTCGATCGTAAATATGTCAGAATGCGTCACTCTATGCAAGATGCAGCTAGATCTTGGGTCAAAATGCAGAATGGGTTTTAAAACTGCGCTATATGCAGATAAAAAATTAAAAGGATTCAAATACCTCGAATGGCTATAATCACCCCAAATTCTGCTCAGTTGTTTTGCAAAGCTACGCTTAAACGGTATAATTAACTATTAATCTGGACTTGTTGCATGGGATCAAGTATTTTTTAGGGCATTCTTGCATAAATCATACTTTAGGATGGCTTTAATACTTTGAAGATACAAGGGTGGTTTGAAAATAAACCACAACCTTCCCCAAAGCACATTTCGTACACCTTATAATGGTGCACTATAGCGACACGAACATGCTCTATAAGCAGGTTATCAACCGTGCTATCTTGCATAAAATTACTGAGGACTCGCTTTGTGTTATTACACGGCAGAAAAATGAATCGATATGGTTGCTTGGCGACGAATCTATCAAAGCACGAATTTAGGTAATGGTAGTTGTAAGCGGCGAATGCACTTTTTCGCAGCACCTGTTCAAACGCAAACGTGCTGCAGAGATGTAAAGAACTCACACCGCAGTCATAGCGCTTTGAGTCATTAAGTGTAGTTCGTTTGACTTCTTAACCGCGACATTTGTTTGAGGGTCGCATCTGTGGCTTCTTATTTGACGAGGATTTTGTTGCAATTGATTAAAAGAAAAATTACGAGATATGAGGAGCGATCTATTGCCTCCGATGAAAACTTGTTGCGGGGGCATACTTCTAAAGTGCTTCTTGCATCGCAAGGATGAAAAATTAAACAGAAAGATAGAAACTTTTTTATAAATAGGTGTTTGAAAGTTATGATGGTTCGTTGCGTTATTTGACTGTTTTGGTTGAAGTGACGTCATAGACAGTGGCGTAATCTTTGGAGGGCATGGCCTTTTTGCCCCTCCAATATTTTAGGAGAAGGGGGGGGGGGGGCAAAGTATCAAAAAAAAGTATCAAAATATCGGGGGGGGGGGTGTTAGGGGGGAGGTAAAAAAGAAACGACGGAGAAATGCGAAAAAATAAGAAAGAAAGGAATTATTACAGGAACCGAGAAGCAAAATTGGCAAGAATAAGTGGCTCAATTTACCCTGAAACTTCGCCTAAAGTAAATTTAAAGTGAAAAATTCCTTTGTTGTCATTGAAATAAAGAATAAAGAAAATATATACATTGAGTCTAATAACTTCTGTTCTATCGGTTGGTTATTTTTGAAAGATTCAATTGCTCAACATATAGTCTGAGTGAACCCAAATGACCAAATGTTCAAATTTTTCCGGGGGATCACCCCTAGACCCCCTACTGGAAAGTGACTCCCCCTCCAGATTCCCCAAAGTATTGGACTATTTGCTACCCCCTCTTCCAAAAAGAATCTCAAATTTTACGCCACTGAGCGGAATATTACATTTACTGCAGAAATTTATAAATTAAGAGCCCTTTTTAAATTTTCAGAAGACTTCTTACCGTGAGGAACAGTTTTCCAAAGCCTAGAAATAAGCTGAAAGTCTAAATTGAAAAATTCCCTTCTTGCTTGAGAAATAAAGAAAATAAATGTAAACTCTGTTTTTAATTTTTTTAAAATTTGGTGGTATTTTAATACGATAACATTGCTTAAAATATCGTCTTACCGCAGCCTGAATGTTCAACTTTGTCCGGGGGCGGCCCCCAGACCCCCTCTCACTGGGGGGGGGGGGGGGGGGTTCCCCCTAGACCCCCATAGTGCATCTCTCAAGTGTTGGTTTGCTCCTCCCCCCCCCAAATAAAAAACCCAAGTTTACGCCACTGGTCATAGAATCAGCAAATTATTGTTGATTTCAAATCAACTGTTCACAGAGTACGTATTTAATTCGTTAATTTGAATAGCCCGCTCTTCACCGGAAATAGTCTACTTCAAATATTATACTTGGCATATCACAAAGGAGGGCAAAACGGTAAAACGCAGAAGAGCCTCCTAAATTTAATCATGAAAATTATAGATATACTTCTTAACTTTATTCAAGGCTCTATATCTTTCTAAGCAAAGACCATTTTTAATGCTCCAGTTTACTAATTTTATGCAGTTTCAAAATGACTCATTCTTGTTAGACTCGGAGAGACTATACATTCTGATGAAAGAACATGTACAGCGGCAAAAGATAAGTATCAGAAGAAATAATAAAAATTGAGTAATTATTGAAAGGGTGCATCGTATTGAATGGATTATAAGGTAAAAGATTGGATTCATTGCGTGCTTCTGAAATTGATATGAGTGATATGACAATAATATCGAAGTAGGTAATTCCAAAGCAAGGAGGGGTCGGTGTTTCTCTCGAAATTCTAACCACCCCTCGCAAAGCAAGCACTTAACTATATACGATGAAGAAAACATCCCCTTCTATTGCACCTCAAACGTTTTAATTGCTTACTCCAGCAGAAATACATTCCAACATCGCGACCCTGCAAGTGGGTTTGCCCGAACATGAAAGAATACTCTTATCAGAGGCCTGATAAAAGAACCATTTTTTTTCTTTCTTTGTTTGCACCCATATCCCTGCGTATATGAAACGCGCCAAGGAGGCGTGGTTGGCCCTCAACCCTCATCTTATAACAAGACATTCATCTTGGTCCTCAACTACAGCCAAGTCGTAAACTTTTAATAGCTCTGACATAGAAAAACTGAAAGCTCTTAAAAGCTTCCCAAAATGCTCCCCGCCACCATAACGGCTCGGAGACGAAAATACTATAAAATTACACGCTGAGTTCTATACCGCAGATCAAAATACACAGATGAGTAATCTTATTTTCAGCTGGTAACGATTTCATCAAATTTTTCCTCCTTTCGAAGGCTCCATAATGAAAAATCGATCAGAGAAATGGCGCGTATTCAAAAGAAAATTTCGAGCAAAAGGGAGAGAGTGAAGCGGGATTGGGCTGGGGAGGCAGGGAAGGAGCAAAAAGCTATTTTGTGAAGGGGAGATAAGAGAGGGCTGAGAGGGACGAGAGGGGAGGTATTTTTAATTATAATTCAACAGACGGTATAAAAACTTCACAAAGCAAGACTTCTTGCCTAGAATGATACTCCGTTTGCTACATTAATTCACTTCATGTTGGTCGGGATTGGTTTCTTTGTTGTGCGGTGAAGCTAGGACGTTGTCTGCGAACGGCAGAATCTCTTATCAACTTTCACCACGAGGGAAAAAATCATGAATTTAGAGAGCTTTGATACTTAAAAAAAAAAATGCATTTAAGTTTTGAAACGTTCCTTACATTCGACAAGACATTCTCCATCTGGAATTTCACAAGCTATTTTTATTTATTTATTTATTTATTTATTTTTTTTTCTTCCATTTACTTACTTATTATTATATGTAGATTATAGTTAATTCCTTAAATAAACTTTACTTAAATATATTTTACTGAATTTCTTTTTACAATTACACTCTATTGATGCTCCAACTGCGTAAGATATAAGATCCAAAGTATATGAACGCGAAAAGGGAGCAAAATATTTTCTAGGATTTCCTTCCAGCTCAGTAAAATTTCAAATATGAAATATACATAGAAAAAGATGCGGTATTTTAAAGATTACGTAGCCATTTTGATATCTGCTCTATATGAGATTGAGTTTGTTAGTAACAAGCTACATATTCTCATTTTCACTATACTTACCTGCGTTACCTGCGCTCAAATGCATGGTCTAGAAAGTCCGACAGATAAGGTGTTGATTTAAGTCGAACTTTTCAAGCCCATCCAGACTAAATATTATTTGATCCATATAGATCACAAATTGAAAAGTTCCATTTGCCAGAAGCCGCGAGAGTGTCAGTTACTAGATAATCGTCTGAAGAGTGTCTCTACAAAAAATCTCGTCAATAACTTCAAAATTAAGGCTGAAAGTACCAAAAATTGAAATATCGCAAATCGATTCTTGTATCGAAATGTGATATTTCATTTTTTGGTACTTTCAGCCTTATTTTTGAAGTTATTGACGAGATTTTTTGCAGACACTCATCAGATGATTATCTAGTAACTGACACTTTCGTTTTCTTAAAAATAAATTACTTTCGGCCTGTAATTAGACTTTAATTGAACGGTAGCGCTCTGGTGGCAGAAATCGGCACTAAACGCTGAAGATTCACCTTAAAATATCCGCAAGTTTTTTGAAGTCATCGAAGACTCCACCGATTGAGAAAAGATAACAGATACGAGTATTTACGAGCATTACGCAGTCATACCCTGGACTGACTTGTGTAATCTTTTCTCAACCGGTGAAATCATCGGTGAATTGGAAAATGTCATTAATTATACGCAAAACGGCAGCTCTGCGACAGGCCAGAGCTGCCGATTTGCGTAGATTTAATGACATTTTGAAATTCACCGAAGAATCCACCGGTTGAGAAAAGATTACAGAGTTTAGTTCAGAGTATGACTTTAACGCACAAAAATACTCTGATCTGCAATCTTTTCTCAATGGGCGGAAACGTCGTTAATTAATTAAAATATACCGGTTGAGAAAAGATAAAAGACGCTAGTATTTTCGAGCATTACAGATATACTCTGAACTAAACTCTGTAATCTTTTCTCAACCGGTGGAATCTCCGGTGAATTTCAAAATGTCATTAAATCTACGCAAATCGGCAGCTCTGCGACAGGCAGACAGACAAACGGTCACAGTCGTGTCAGTTCGCATCAGCTGACAAGAGACTGTATAGTCGTGTGAGTGTAGTCTGTGTATTATGAGTGATGAGTCTGTAAGTATAATAATATAGTAGAGTGGGTGGCGAACGCCAAGCTTCAAGCTGCGACAGTGCGAACCACACCCCCTGCAGCCCCAGCAATCAGCATGAGACTTTCAGCATTTCATCCCCCGACAGGTGGTGCGCGCAACGGCGACAGCTTATGCATGCTTATCTACTCGGACGCGATGAACCGAGTTCGCTAATTTGCTTATCGTTTTCAACTCCAATTAGGCATCGCGCCCACCGTCAAATACACCTTTAGATGGGGAGACCTTTTTATTTTTTCCCCGGCTTTAATCGGTCTCTTTCTTTCTACGCATTCATTACAGACTCATCAATTATTATTACAGGTCTCTTATCTGGGAACGACTTCAAAACGGAGAGATAAAAAATAAAGGGGGAAAAAATCCTCGCCAACTTTCCACAGGGACACTGACAATAAGGGAAGAGGAAACAGTTGCAATTACACTGCGGTTTTGTCGTGGGCCGCAGATCTTACCGGAAATTTAGGTTCAGTTTTTTTTATTATTTTTTATTTTTTATTTTTATTTTTTCTGCTTTCATGCAGCAAAGAAGAAAGAATACCAGTAGGTTGCAATTCTCCTCAGAGAATGTCTTATAAAAGACACCCTCCTCCCCTCCGAATTTTGAGGTCAAAAAAGTAGATCCGACGATGGGGTTCATAGAAAGTGGTTGGATTGAAAAGCAGCTGTATGACCAGTGGCACTTCTATTTAAACGAAAACGAATGATGATAAATGTCGAACTATCGGAGGTAAATAATGAACTCCTTCGAATTGATATTTTGCGCACGGCTTTAAATCAGTAGCGCAACGAGAGTTTCTTCATCTCTCTCTTTTTTCCATTAAGACACGTATGTTAGACAAGGTTGGACAAGGGGATAAAACCCCCTCTTTCTGTCCTTTTCCTACTTATACAGTCAAATGGGAAATGAGAAAGATGGAAGAGATCCTGGTTGCGCCAGTGCTTTACATTAGAAAATGGCAACGATGCCATACTCCACGCGACGTCACTGTGTGTATGACTCTCTTTAGTCTCATTTGAAAACTTTAACAACGATATTAGAATTTTAGGAAGATTTCATTTCTCTTTGACCAAGTCGGAAAAAACTTTCATGGAATCAGTTCAATGAAAAACTGGAAGTTCTTCCATCAGCCGGTTAGTTGACATGTACAGTTTAAATTTTATAGATCAACAGGACTTGCATAGAAGGAGAGTTGTCTGGCCTTCTGGTCCTTCTTGAACTATGACCACTATTTCAAGTTATTGCCATCGAGGCGGCAGGCACACACTGGCAACAATAGCCGTATTTTGCTTTGTTATCAGCGACGGCAGATGGCCATCGCACGACGATATTCCTCTTACCAATCACATAAAAGCGCTGAAATTGAGTAACATTGCGCAGATGACCAAGATGACCACAGATGTCCAAGAAACACATTTAATTGGAGCTCTGAAAGAAAGTTCTGGTCAGGAAGATGAAGTTGCGGAATTTCGAACAAGGCTCGCCCGTCAAGATAAAATGGGAAATCAAATCATTCCGAGATAGATTTGGCAGTAGAGCAAGAGAGACGCACAGATAAGGAGCTGAGAGGTCTGGCGCTGAGTGCGATATTGAAATTCGAAGTTGGAGCACAAGTGCCACTGATCTGGTGGAGGAGAGAAGGGATGTAGAGCTCGATGGGCACGTTTTTTTTTTTTTTTTTTTTTTTTTTTTTTTTTTTTTTTTTTTTTTATTTTAGTTTTTAAACATGGCGGCGGGCGCGCGCACAGTAAGCACCGTAAACTTTTAATAAAAATGTTCAATACGAAACGTCGAGATAACCAAAAATGTAAATAAAAAAGAATGCAGACAGTAGCTCAAGAGTAAGTCATATTTTTTACGGGGTTGATTGTGATCGTATATTATTTCAAGGCTGAAACCTTCTATAAGCAAAATTGCAATTTAAATTATATTAAAATAAGGAAAACCCCATGTTGCGATCACTGCAGGGAGCGGAGAGGCACCCCTACCAGTAGTGGCTCGTGCAATTTGGCGACTATGCGTATTTTCCTTTTGAACCTATGCAAAAGTATCGATATCTTGGGGATGCAATGGCACCTCCTGAAGATAGATTGTTTTATACACGTTTAAATGGAGAGAATACATTGTTGCCACATTGCACGATCCGCCACTAACCCATACCTTACGGGCTGATCAAATGCATAATGGACAAACCTGAATCAGAGCCACGAAGCTGCGGCAACAAAAGGACAAAGAGGAAAGGAAACAGTGTTGCCAGATTGGGGTGAAAAAGCCGTGCGTTTTACATTGATTTAAATGGGGACGATACGGCTTTTTACTCTCGATCTGGCAACACTGAAAGGAAAAGTAAAGAGTACAAATCGTACTCTAAAACTTGCGATTGAGAATCTCGCAACTTCCGCAGAAGGGTGAGAGGATAGCGGATTCAAATAACAGCCCTCGCCTTGTGCAGTGCACTGACTGCCCCTCCGTTTTGCGACCCTTAGCCTCCTACCACCCTCTCCCTGGCAAGAGTTTCGTACGTCCTTGCATCGGTAATAATGTCGATTAAACTTTCCAGTTGTCGTGGGTGTTGACATAGTTGCCAGCATGCATGGTGTTAAATAAACACCAGAACTGCCGTTTTGCGTATAATCGGCCTCTTGAAAACTTTTGTTGTGAGCAAAAGAATAGTTCAATCACTTCAATCCGATGGAAAAACTAGCGAAAATCACGAAAATCACACTAAGAAAGTCTCAATTGCAGCTGCAATAAACTCACATAACTGCTTTAACGGCAAGATTGTGTTTTGACCATTTTTCTTTGGCGAGAAATCAATTGGGGAAAAATGATTTCAATTTATTATTTGGATTTAGGATCAAAAATCCTGATTTTTAAAAATTTTCTCATTGAATAGTGTTACAGAAAACTCCCGATCAAAGACGCTTGTTAATCTTTAAAGCTTAAATGGAAACATTTTTGCCAAAATTATTAGTGAACTTTGCTTATTTTGTAATAGCACCTGAATGAAAAAAAAAAAAAAATTAAATAATTGAAAAATGTGCTCATTATGTTTAAAAATCTATACGAAGAAGAGAAAAAATAAAATAAAAACACAACAAACGAAATTGTATGAATTTTGTATGCCAATGTAAAATCTCGCAAGAGAATGTAACTAGATCTGCTACGTAAATTTAAATACTAGCATGATTGCCAAAATTGTAAGAAAAACTTGCTTCACTTTGACTTCAAAGCAATGAAAATAAAAAAATATTAAAATCATAAGTTTGGCAACCTTGGTCGGTGAATCTGGCGATAGCGTAGCATGGCGAGGGCCATGTAAGAGAGGGTTAAGGATTTGGAATCGTGGGTCTTCCGCCGACAGGGCTCTCACTATCCGTGCCATTTAGACAGTTTCTCAAAATTTATATCCTCGCCCTTTACCGGATCTGAGCAAGTGGCGATGTTCTTGGATTCATTTCCGGTTGAAAAGCTATGAGCATGTAACCGCAATCGTGGTGCGGCGACAAGTTTCATTTATAAAAGCTTTCAGGAAGTAGGAACCAAGAAAGTTCAGCTCAGATTCACGCACTTTATTCGAACTTTGGAGTAATTAGCTTCCGCATTTCTTTGTTCGTTGTTTCAATCCTAGTAAAGAAGACCGTACCTCTAACAACTTGTTCCTACCGAGGTAAAAGATCGATGATAGAAAATTGCGAGAGGTATGAAAGTACCAGTGGCGAAGCTTGAAATCTGGCAACGTTGCACTTGGACCATTTAAACCCACGAAAACTATCGAACTAAAAGGAATCGGCGATGACCATCGAATTCGATCTTTTATATGCGTTCAAATGGGGAAAATGCTACGTTGCCTAATAGCACGCTTCGCCAGTGGAACGTATACGAAACATTAAAACTACGATTTTCAGCTTTAAAACAACACTAAAGAGAAATCACTTCTTTAAAAACAAGGAAACACGTTTACTTGTGACAATTTTCCTTCCGTGAAGTAAAGTTGTGTTGCGAGGAAGAAAATCACTATCAGAACAAGGAATATATTTTACTTGTAGCTCAGCAGACATTTACCTTGGGTTGAAGGAATTCCTCCTTAGTCAACATTTCACTGAGCAGTTCCTTTAACACAAACGAAATACACCTTGGATTAAAGAAGGAATTCTTTGAGTGAAGAGACGAGCCTCGCTTAACCTTTACTGGGAATAGTGGGGCTGTAGCAAAGCAAGATTTCGCTAACGAATGCGGACGTCGCGCCACAATGTAAGCAGTAACTATTCATACATCCTAGAGATGAATTAGCGTCGGCGCAAATTGAAGGCGCACTAACACTGTCTACATACACGAATACATGATGAGCAATGGACATTCTTATGCCTTACTCTTTGTCCGCTAGTTCCCCGAACGTGCATCGATCAAAGGGATTGCAATTTAGCAAACAGTCGATAGAGAGCAGTGGTGGATCCTCAAGCCTCAAATGTTGCCTTTTCTCGACAGAAAAGCCTGAAATTACGTCCTGCGACTCGACGCGACACACTATAGTCCTAAATCCAACCCTAGGCGATCACAAATCGATCTATTCAAAGTCGGAAAAAAGTGTTCAAGCTACTATAGATAATTTTAGATGGTTTATTTGGTAAGGAAGTCACCCCTGGATTGCCATACATCCATCGCAGAATAATATTAGATGGAACCATGATTGCCGTGGTATTTCGTGTCTGTATATTTTTTTGACCGATTAGGATTCAATTTGAATCCGCAGTGCAACGCTTCAAATTTCAAATTTTACCGGCGTATGCCCATTGATCGTTATAGTCTCTGAATTTAAGCCATCATTCCTCAGCATCAATAGAGAGTTAGATCTTATTGATGAAGGACAAGAGATGCAGTGCGGACATACAATGAGGGACAAAAGAAGTAGCAACTTCGAGAAAAAAAGGAGCCGAAAGTGAGGGATTTTCGAGGCGAACTAACAGAGTTTCCGAAGAGAATAAACAGATAAATTAAACAAACTAAAAAATTTTGAGTGCGTCTGAGAGTAAGATTACCATTTAAAGCCCTCGATGTTCATCGGTGAGCGCGGATACTATAAATGTATAACTAAACACAACCACTTCCTTTTAATTGAATGAGGGAGCTGCTATTAATATGATTCCATAATCCCTTTTACTTTTTTTCCCCCTGCTCTTGATCGTTTTATTTCCTAATTACGGGGAACAAGAAACGGAAGCTATGCAAGAGATGCAGTGCTCTCCACAAGATTTACCCATCAGGCGACAGGGGTGCCAAGTTTCATCGATTGTTCATAACGGGACGCACAGTGGGACAAAGTATGGAATTTCCCGGACATTTTTTTGAGGAGAAAAATCAAGTTTTTTAGCAATTAATGGCAAGGTAACTATAAACTGAGTTTAATGAACGATTTCGCAGCTTAAAATGATTCAGGTTGCACAGTTTTTAGATGGAAAATAATGACTTTATAAAACGTTTCTGAAGCAAAAAACGAAAACTTTTCATGTCCGGAAAAACTCATGTTTCGGACCAGTGCACTGCGGTCTGAGATCAGAAAAAAGTGGCCAAAACTCGGTGAAAAAAAGGCATCAAAAATAATCTTTTATAGTTTTTACGCTTACTCTTAAAACCTGTCTGTGTCAATTCTAAGTTTAAATTACGTGTTCAAAGTGTTCTCTGCGCATAAAATTGAAGCTGAAAGTTTATAAGTGACGAATTTATAAGAAATTTACTTTCTGACTTTTGGCCAATTTTTGATGATTTCAAACCATAGTGCAGTGTGGCACATGTCTACTGCATGGTGCTGTCAAAGCTGTCATTGAAGGTATAAGAAGTGTACTGACAATAATTGAGAGAGGAACAAGTTTTCTGAATCATCCGAGTAAATTAAATTAATTTATGTAAATTCCAAGTAATTAATTAATTAATTAATTAATTGATTAATTCATATTATTGACTGATTGCTTAATTAGTTGAATAATGACTTTAAAATCATTGATTTAAAACATTGACTTTTTAAACCCATAACTTAGATGATCCGCAGACGGAAGTAGTTCAGGTCCCCCCTCCAACAAAAATAAAAAAAATTGATTCACATTCCTTGACTGATTAAAAGCATGAGGTACTAAAAAAAAAAACAAGATACCTAATTTACATGGATTTACATGTGTCAGTTTTTTACTCTCGTGCAAATCTTTCCAAAATGAACGGTTTTATCGATTTTTGTGTCCACATAGCCACTCAAAAACACTTGCACATTCGTTTAAAACCAATTTCAAATGGATTCGCCAAAACTTTTTTTTTAAATAAAACTTTAAAGAGGCAAACAGAGACCGTGTGAAAATGTCCATAGCAGATGTCCATCGAGGCTGTCTCCGTGCTGCTTCAAAAGCATAATCCAGAAATCCCCTCTATTGGTAAAACTAGTTGGTTTGGTCACTACTCTAACCCATCAGATGTCGGTTTCGCGTTTGAAAAAAGGAATCTATTTATAAGCCAATCAGATTCCTGGATTTTGAATTCCCCGCTCGCCACTAAGGCAATTAATTCGCCAACTTAATTCGCACCCCTAAACAAGAAATGCGATACGCGACGCACAAGCACCATTTACAAATGCGTTAACCTTGTCCACTCCGTACTATGCATTCCTTCAGTGGCGGCTCGTGCGATTTGGCGACAATGTTTTTCATCCATTTGTCAATGTACAATAATCGAATGCTGATGAAGCGCCGCTTCACTGCCAAATCGATTGTTTTACATAGAATCAAATGGAGGAAAAACATTGTTGCCAAATTGCAAGCCACTGCATTCCTTGGCCTGGTTTCCATCTGTCACTACCAGTGCGTAAATTGAAACTATAACTATATGAAGGATAACTAAAAATTAAATCGAGATTATTCCCGTAAAAAAACAAAACAAAAACAAACAAAATCGGCCTCTTCATAGTGAGAATATAAGTTATTAAATATTGAACTAATTCAATTTTGGGCGAGGAAGAGGGGAATTAATAATTTACCATTCAATCTTAAATCGGACCGGAAATGAAAGCTCATCGAGGGTTTGATTGAGTTGAGCGGTAATCGATATACTGAACTAAATGACTTTAAAGTCGTTTCATAAAAAGAGAGCCCGAACTGATGCATGTTGAGCAAGATTTGATAGCAACGAGATTTTGTCTTACACCGGCTGCGGCATGGCAGCGCGAGCGCGGTGAGATGTTGACTCTTATAGTTCACGAAATCCGGTGTTTATTTTTGAACGCCCACAACAAAAACAATCAAAACTCTTTTCACACTTCAACTGGAAGGTTAATAGACTATGGCTTGAAGAAAGTTATGAATCGATTTTTTCCCCCGGAAATTCAATACATATCGTTGTAAAAGGGAGTTTAAAGAATGCATTCATAGAATAGAAAGGGAATTGATCCTCAGTATACTTGAGTTACAAAAAAAAAAAAAAAATATCCTTTCAAATCTTTAATCGCTAAAATGGAAGTGATTGATGTATAAACAAAAATAGGTGGATAGACAATAAATAAAAGAAAATGTGAATTTTTTATTTGCCATAAGGTTCCGATCCGATCGTTCATTCTACGGGTGTAACAAAAGTCCATCCTCCCCACTTATCTTTTAAACGGTTGAATAAAAGAAAAGGAAGCTGGGGGGGGGGGGGGGGAGGGACATTTAAAACTTAATGGCAACTACTCTTTGGCGCATCAACAATTTCCTGGTTTATCCTTTAAGACGAGTTTCGTCCTCTAACTCAAAATATTCATAAGGCAACCCCTACATCTTGTGATGCATCCTTTGAAAGGACACACAGAACTGACCATTTTGACGTAAACCGCAAGTCCGTAAGTCGACATCGTTTTTCATTTTTGATTTATCGAACTTCGAAATTCGATAAAAATCAAAACTCCATATGAGAATTTAAGACTTTAAAAAATCTAGGAAGGAGTCTAAAATACTCTATAAAAAGAAAGTCTTTTTTTCAGGGGGGGGGGGGGACTGGTTTTGTCGTAAAAAGTTGTCAGTGGAAAATCAAGCTTAATATGACACTTTTAAGAGATTGCAAACAAATGTGGCAACCCATTCTACCGCGATCTCTTAAATTTATTTCAGTTTAATACGGCCGGTAATTCAGTTTATGTGACCTGCTTGTTTCAATGAGAGTAAATACTATTTTATTTGTTTACGGCAAACATTTTCATCAGACCCAATGACAAAATGACAAAACTTTCGGTTAAAATTACTACAATTTAAGGACTGTCCACGAAGTATAATGAACGTCGCGACAGTATAAACAACAACAAAAAAGAGAGGTAAATAAAACTGTAGAGTCTCGGCCTCATTTTAAAAACAGGAGACGCCACTAGATCCATCAAAGATAAGTATATGTGAAAATACGAAAAAAAAGAGAGAAAACCCATTAGAATGATGATGGGGAACTAAAACCATAAAAGGAAAAAAAAAGAACAGCTGGCTATTGATATGGTCACGGATCAGTTGAGCTAGGTACGGTACAAATAAGCAGTAAAAATAGCGACTCAAAAACGAGGGAGAAACGGCTAATTTGATCGAAAAACAGAAGCGCGTGAAGACTCAAGTTCACACGACAGACGACCTCGCTCTGGGCTCCCGAAGGCTTTACTTTAGCGTATTTACAATATAAAATTAGACTAGGACAAAGTGGCTGGTTCAGTCGGGAGAGGGTGGCAGAAACCGTCGAGCCAGATGAGCAAAATTTCGACCCTTCACAATCCTCATAAGAGCGCCGATGTATGTAGAGAGCGAGAGCGAGCGCGCGCGCGCGCGAGAGAGAGAGAGAGAGAGAGAGAGAGAGAGAGAGAGAGAGAGAGAGAGAGAGAGAGAGAGAGAGAGAGAGAGAGGGTGAGAGAGTGAGGAAAACCCCCTTTTGTGCGCGAGATCGTTGTTGCCACATAAACATATTATACAAAGAGTACAATCGGTACATTATATGGAACAAACCAGTGGCGCGGATACAGCCCTCGCGAACGGGGGGGACTTGGGATTTTCGCCCCGTAATTACCCCTTTTTCGATTTTTCGCTCTAGAAATCCCCTTCAACTCCCCTCCATTCACACTTTTCGGGCCGAACTGCGGGGGGGGGGGGCGATCGCCCGCTTCACCTAAAGTACCTATATGTAGAGAGATAAGACAAATGAAACCAAGGGCGCCACCATTGGATGCGATTTTGCACATTTGTTTACATTCTGAGGGCCGTTGTGGTGTTTTGGTCCACTGCAAAGATTACAGTGCCGCTGAGTTTCTAACGATGTAATCTTTCACTGCTTTTGTTGATCGACATCCATTTACACTTTGAAAGATTCTTTTGGGATTTATAGACATTCTTCAGGTGTATCATGATTAAAATTAACGCAGATTCATCGAAAATTAACTACTACTCCAACGCTACTACGTTGCCAAATTGCACGCTACGCCACTGAGAAGCACGCCTGATGTTTCATAAGCCCTTATCCGAAGACGACTTCGATTACTCATAAAAATTAATTGACTGAGTTGAACCATGCAAAGAACCGAAAATTAAGAAGCAGACTTGTTGGTAAAGAAAGTAAAATGAGTATGCTTTTATAGACAGCGGCCATCAATCATCGATCAATAAGGGAGCCTTCCCTCAAGATTTGTGGCAATGGCAACGCTGGTCGGGCGGTCGGTACTACATCAGCATCAGCAATATCAGCATCATCGCCCCTCTTCAACGTTTAATAAAACACTACAAGGACCCTTCGATGTATCACGCCACACCGCACCGCAGCGTTTGCCGACATACAGGGACGCACCATTTTCGCGAAAAAAGGTCGACTGCGACTAGAAACGGGACTCCCTTTTAAAATAAATATTAATTGAACAACACGATTATAAGCCGGACTCGAAACATTATAGGGACGGAGACTCGGGAGAATTGAAAATAGTCCCGTTATTTTGTTAGGTTTAGGCAACCCGCAACCCTCCGCACACTCATTAAGAACGGCGCTTTTGTTTCACACGTTTGACTCCTTTGATTCCGCCAACTGCTGAACTGATGCATCTTTACGCTCATGGGCGGAGCCATAAATTTGGCAACAGTGGGTTCTATCCATTTTAATGTATGAGAAACAATCGATTCTTGAGGGGGCCATGGCCCAAGTTTTAATCGATTGTTTATCATACATTCACATGGGAAGAATCCACGGTTGCCTAATTGCTGGCTCCGCCAATGTTTACGCTTGTTTCGTGGCGTCATGATTTGCGGAGATCGGCGAGGGATCAAGACGAAGATGCAAGATTTGATCACAGAAAAGGAAATGCTTCTTTTTGTGTTTTTGGTTGTATCGATACTATCAAAGTCATCGGGGCCTCCGTATATACGCTCAAACAGTTTGATCAAATATAGAAATCGTTGAGCCCAAATTCACCACACAAACAAAGAGACCAGCTTTTGCTCGTTGTAATCGAACATATTTCCATCACGATCAAGAGACCGTGCTTAAGTAAGACGATTGCAAAACATGGAACTTCGTTCAATACACTTAATTGTGATTGTAAGACCTGTAGTATTTCAAGAATTAAGTGAAAGAGAAAGGATACTTTAAAGCACTGTCAAACGCAAAAGTTTTGACGGTCAAGAAATTGAGATGAGAGGCGAATCCTTCAGTGGCGAGGCATGCGTTTTGGCCACGTTCCTTTTTTCCCATTTAAACACCTTAGAAAGGTCGAAATGCCTTGTTATCGCCCATGCTTAAGCATTCGACTTTTTTGGTGAATTTAAATGGAGACAATACATTGTTGCCAAATTTCACGCTTCGGCACTGGAATCCTTCTGTAATCAAAGGAACCCTCTACGCTTCGCATGCATTCTTGCCTGTCAAAACTTTTGCGGTTGCAATACATATACAGTACGTGATGGAGTGTATTGGTCCAATAACATTTTAGAAGACTGGTTGTGTTTACTGGCATTTTGCATTGGATCCAATTCTTTACAGGCAACTTCACTCGAGCGAGCAAAATGGAACATACGTTTAGCTCCAATTTTAATCGTGACGTCATAATTTTAAAAGATATACTTTTGAAGATTGAAAAAAATACCAAGAGCACGATTTCATGAATGAAAACCCAAATATACTTCATAACGTGAAAAGGGGAATACTACATGCTATTGGACATCATGAACGACCCCCCCCCATCACCACCACCAAGTCAATTGTAAGAAAACAAGAGCGAGCAGTGAGCGAATCATCATTCCGCTTCCGGGCATAAATAAATAAGCTGACTATAAAATCGAATCTTGGAATAATTTTCCACCCTTCCGTTTACGAAGCGGTAATTCTCTTTCCCGCCCGTTCCCCCTTTCCCGTCTCGTCCTCGTCACAACACTATACACCTACACTCTTTACCACGGAGCCGGAGGGGAGGAGAAGGGGGAGCCCTCTTGAAACCTTCTGTCTTCAGTTCGGCAGCCTTATTGCGAAACGATTAGAAGCTTTGCAACTGCTGGTTAATTATACAGTTGGTGAAAAGATAACACGGGTTTGGTCCACAGCCTTGTTGCCGTATCGAGCAATTTTGAAACTTTTCGGACAGGGAAAGTAATACAGGTACAAGGGGAAATTAAACAAATCATAGGTTAGAAGTAATGGTACCAAACAGCGCACAAAGAAAAAAAAAAAGAGGTCAGATTTTTATTACGTCTTCTTCCGGTCGTGTAAGAATAATAGCAATGCATTTCAAAGAGAAGGCAAAATGCAGATTGCAGATAGTCCAATCGATGATGATCAAATACTTAAATCCATAGTACATTTTCTCATAGGCGGACCGTGACCCAAAAAAGTGGGGGGGGGGCGGCTAAGAAGTGATGACCATTTTTTTTGGGCTTCTCAAGTCTTCAGTGATGACATTTTTCCCGATTTTTAGCCCCTTCGCCCAAAAAAAGTGGGGAGCTATAGCCCCCCTAGCCCCTGATACGGTCCGCATATGCATTTTCTTCTTCTTCTTCTTCTTCTTCTTCTTCTTCTTCTTCTTCTTTCTTTCTTTCTTTTTTACTTAATGGTACAGCTTTATACAGTGTCGGCGCAGTGGCGTAGCGTCCCATTTTGGCAACGTTGAACTGTGCCCAGTTAAGGTGGATCCTCAGCGTTTAGTTCCATATTCTGTCACCAGAGAGAAAGAAACTTTCTTTAAATGGAAAAAAATAATGGTAAAAATGCAAATAAATGAAAAAAAGGGTTTCGACGGAGCCTCGGAAGCAATCTAAGGAACATTTTATTACAAACAGTATGCTAAAATGTTACGAAATAAGCGAGAAACTATTGAATTTCGGAGGTTTCGGGGTTTCCGAAATTCAATAGTTTCTCGCTTATTTCGTAACATTTTAGCATACTGTTTGTAATAAAATGTTCCTTAGATTGCTTCCGAGGCTCCGTCAAAACCCTTATTTCCATTCATTTGCGTTTACCTCTATGTTTTTCCATTTAAAGAAAGTTTCTTTCTCTGGTGCCAGAATATGGAACTAAACACTGAGGATCCACCTTAAACCCATGTAAAAGGTCGGATGCGATGGTGTTCACCGAACGCCCAAAAGTTCGATTTTTTTCATGATGGGTTTAAATGGATGAACTCCAACGTTGCCAAATGGCACGCTACGCGACTCGTGAGTAGGGATGCATCTATTACTTTTCCAAGCCAAGAGCTATTGAAAACGATCGACTTTTTTCAGGGTCGAATTGAATCTACAAAAAATGATTCCAGGGGCGAAAGTCATCCCGCCTCTAGATTGCTGCACAATTTTCACCAGATCCTGCGCTTCATCGCGGGAGGCAGCTTTGCGACACACCATTCATTACCCAAAGTAACTTGAATGGAACACCCTGTATACAATGCGAGTGCGTTTCAACACGTTCTGATTTACGCCTAGAGGAAACCTCGAAACTGCTCCCGTCGAAAAGCATTACAAAACACGTACAGTGTAATACCTAATACCTGTAAAGTCTCCGATTCCGATACGGGGCAAGATTGATATAAAAGAAATGCGAAAGAACTCAACTGCATTTTTATTGATGTATTCGTTCAGTTCGAGCTTCCGCGATCCTGTTTCCGCTTCCTGCGTGTACGCGGACTCGTGCGGACTCCCCCACCCACCACCACCGCTGCAATCATTGGCAAAAAGGGTGGAAATATACGATGACGGGCGGAGGGGATGGCGCGGCGTCCTCGCCTTCTGATTAGTCCTTCGAATCCTCATCTGATCCCTGCCTATATAACCTGCCTTTGCCTTGCCTCCACACCACGGCAGGAACGGCGCGGCAGCACGCAGCCTCCCGCAACTCCGCATATTTGCATACAAACTTATTAAACCGCTATAGTATTTTGCTCATTTCCACCCCTAACGTTACGCCACGCCACACCACGCCGCGCGCTGGCACCCGCCACGGCAACAACCCCCCAACCCCACGCACCCTTGAATTGGGGTCTCCGAACCCAAAACCGAGCCGAGCGAAAGCAGACGTGACTCGGAAAAGTTTCGGCTTTTACACGTGCCGCGCTGTGTCATGCTTGCCCTTGAACGGGACCCACAATGGGAGATATATCTACTAAAGCCAG
Source organism: Trialeurodes vaporariorum (assembly GCA_011764245.1). Lineage (NCBI taxonomy): Eukaryota > Metazoa > Arthropoda > Insecta > Hemiptera > Aleyrodidae > Trialeurodes > Trialeurodes vaporariorum. The sequence continues at coordinate 14,458,105 of VMOF01000024.1, read as the reverse complement.
TGGATGAAATTGTCGTCGAAGCCCGGTCTTTGCTTGCACCGTATTGCCAAATTGAGCAATGGGGCTCTTGCAAACTTTTGCTATGAGCAAATGGATAGTTCAATCTGATGTAAAAACCAGCGAAAATCACGAAAATCGCACTAAGAAAGTCTAAAATTCTGCAATAAACAAACAAAACTGCTTTAACATCAAGTTCGTACTGGCGGCTCAACGCAGGTATCGTGGAAGATTCCTGTCTATTATGTCACTTTCTCTATGGAAACACAGTGATATGTTTCAATTTGGATGAGAATATCCCATGATACCTGCGTCTCTCCGCCATTAAGCCCGATTTTGAGAGTTAATTTCGTGATTTCTTCGTGTACTTATCGTCATTTTTAAAGTTTTTTATGCAAGAATCAAATCTTCAATCCCCTGTAGCAAAAGTTTGCAAGAGCCCCATTGAACAATTATTTTGCTCATGACTGTCTGGATTGAAAGATCGAAGTTAGGGCTGGATCCAATACTTTTTGATATGATCCCGTGCAAATTGGACCTGACTCAAGAGCTGTGGTAAACAAATAGAGACCCAGCACACAGCTTGCGACAGTTATCCAATTTTTCAGCTCAATTTTCGTCGGAACTCATCGAAACAACAGCCAACAGTCGCCTACTGTTGACTGATGAGCGTGTGGTTTGCATTCGCCAAGCAAAACCTATTTCCGTTTCCGGGACCGCGAACCAATCACATCACAGCCTTTTGTTGAGCTCACCGCACTAGACTCCCGAACAAAAATGAGCGCACTAAACTTGCCTCACTTTTCCAACACGGGAAGCATACGATGTGCTGGGTCTCTATTTTTCTCTGGCAACTCTTTACATGGGCTGTCTCGATGAAATAAGATCTTTTCAGATTTCAGCGTAACAGCGTTCCGATAAAAATTGCATACATGTGAGTTTCTTCCATTCTCGCCTAAGCCTCGCAAATCTCACGCCTCAGCGAAATTCTTCCGCTTTCCTGAGAATCGAAACTATAATTTCATCGTGGACACTCAATGGGGCTCTTGAAAACTTTTGCTATATAAGGATATAAATAGTATAATCGAAAGTAAAAACCAGCGAAAGTCACGAAAATCACACTGAAAAAATTTAAAATTCAGTAATAAACTCACGAAACTGCTCTAAAGACAAGATCGTAATGACGCCTCAACGCAGGTATCATGGAAGATTCCCGTCTAATTTGTCACTTTCTCTCTACGAAAACACAGAGATATGTCTCAAATTAGATAGGAATCTCCTATGATACCTGCGTTGAATCGCCGTTATGGCCGATTCTGAGAGTGAATTTCGTGATTTTTCAGTGTACACATCGTCATTTTTACAGGTCGAACTTTGCCAAATATTTTAATCTCAACATGATGAATTGTCTTTTGGGCATAAGTTACATAAAAACAACCCTTTACTCTGAGCCCCAAGCATAGCTCACAGTTGAAAACAGCTGCATCAAAATCACTGAGAAATGACAAACTAGAAGCGGATTGATGTTAAGACGTTCGATCTAGGGATTGTTTGTTCGCATGAAAGGTGTGGATGAAAAAGTGTAAAATCTTCCAATGCATCTGAGCTCAATTTTCCTCCGCTTTCTACATTGTATATGTTTCATTTTAAATCCTGATAGTTGGGTAAACCAGTATGAATAGCTCTTTCCTCCAAAATAATAATAATAATAATAATAAAGAGGTATGTTAACATGAAGTTATACTTGAAACTCCATTCGGCGATTCGGCCTCTGGGACTGGGTAGTTCTTTTCTCCTATCACGAAGAAAATCTCATCCCATCTCAAAAATTAAGGTGACTCATATGATTCGCACCGAGGCATCGTCGTCGCGTGGTACCAAGCACGGAGTAAGTACAAAAGAAAGGGAAACCTATTTATAAAACTGTTTAGTCGCACCGTAGAAAGATGCAAGAAAAAAAGAGCGATTCAGGGCGACTTGTATTATTTTAAAAATAGGTGTCGACTGGCCGAGCGAGGAGAGCCCTTTAAGTGAAGGAGCGCGTCTTCGGAGGACGACCGCGACCGGCGCTAATAAGGGACGGGGGGAAGGATATTGCCGCCGTTGACTGCAGTACTATAATACGCCTTCGCTAATTGACAGTATACAAATGATTTTCAGTTCGATACACTGTTGAGCCTTTACCTTTATAATGAGGTACCCCAACTTAGGTATTTGCCTGCTCTCTCTATATTTGTACTACGATTTCAAGCGGCGCTATACGGGTCTAGAACCAAAAATTGTTGCGGTTTGACGCGACAATACGACTCGACGCGCGACGGTCCCCCGAAAAAGACGATGGATGGTGCGTACTTGGGTGTAGTAACGGGGATTTACAGTCGGGGACAAAAAGAATGTCAGACAACTCCTTGAGGTAGGCCACCTGAAATACTAAAATTCATTGAGATAAGTATTGCAGGTGGCCTACTTCAAGGAGACGTTTGACATTCTTTTTGTCCCCGATTGTACCTACCGGGGGGGGGGGGGCAAATAGGGGCATGCCACCGTGCCCCCCCCCTCTGGATCCGCCCATGTTCCCATTGCTCCCCCTGGGATTGAGAGGGGGGCGAGCAGAATTTTTCAAGAGCTTGGCAAGTTTTATAAATCTGTTAAATAAAACATTTAAATTTTAAGTTCAGTTATTTTTTGTGTTACTGAGTTTTTTCTCTGCACATTGTTTAATCTTCAAACGCAACATGTTTTAGATAAATGCTGATTCCAAAACCGGACAGAGCACAGACCTACAGAGTAGGATGGATATTCAAAGAAAAATCTTACTCATCAAACATTTCATTAAAATCTAATAATTTCTCATATATTATCTGAGAACTCGATTGGCTATGCGGAGGGAAAAGGAAATACAGTGTATTTAAGCACTATCTCAAATTTTGATTGGAGCAAGGAGTCTAGGAGGGGGTCAAAGAAAAAAAAAAGATTTTTTAAAAATCAGGTAAGAAGAAGTTAGGGTAAAGTTTCAGGTGGAAAAGTATTCAAATAAGACACACTTGCACAACTAAACTCTGAAGAGTTCTGGTGATCTAATCTACTGAGAACAGTAATTTTGTCTGTAAAAACTCATCAATTGAGTTTTAGGTTTTGAAGATCTTGTCAACTGGTCGGCATGACTGTTGACCAGTTTAAAAGTGTGGGCAAGTTGACCAGAAGAAGGTGCTCACAACTAGATTTACCTACTCTTCTGACACTTTCCACTGCCTAATCAGAAAAATATATATTGAAAAAAAAAAAAGGGGAAAAAAAACGCTGGATCACGAGAGAGTATTTCAGTCTTCAAGTTCGACAAAATTTAAAATATATTTACTTAAGTCAAATGATTGATGAAAGAAGTGGTTAAGTGGTTAAGCTACGACTATACACTCAAAGAGTATAAAAATAAATTTGAAATAGCTATGGCCAAATTGTGATGCCAAAATAATATTGACATGCCCGATTGCAGCTAACCACACGAAACTGACAATGAATAGGCAAAACTGTTTCAAGAGAAAAATCAATTTTCCATACTAATGAGAAATTTTAAAAATCAATAAGGACACATTCATTGTGCTGAAATTAATGAAAGTTTCTTAAATAATTGCCAATGAAAGTCCGGCATGGGCGATCTTGCCTACTTGTTTTGGCATCATCCCCAGTCATTCCTACTGCCATTTAATAACACCCTTTAGATTATTCTCATACACCTTAGCACTAGGGTCAGCTAAGAAGGCACTTGTCAACACATTGCACTATGGTCTGAGATCGTCAAAAAGTGGCCAAAAATCAGAAAGTGAATTTCCCATAAATTCATCATTTAAAAACTTTGAATACGAAATTCAATTACAGAGAACACTTTTAACAAGTAATTTAAACTTGAAAGAGTCACCATAAAGTCATAAATTAACCTTAAAAGGTCGAAAACGATGATTTTTGATGACTATTTTTCACTGGATTTTTGGCCACTTTTTTTCGATCTCAGACCATAGTGCATTGAGATAGAGTCAAGTAAATGGCTTAGGAAGAGCCACTTTCTGAACTTCCTAGTTCTAAATACAAACTTTTAAAATAATAATTTGGACAAAGAGTATCCTTCCCAGATAAGTTTTTCATCACTGCCTACATCCTATTCTTCGAAAAAACTTTTGAAATCAGTCTTTGACAAGCAATCAACTTTTAATTGCATGACTGTTTTGGTTTATGACCACTAATACTCACTGTGGATTGCTGTGGTCTCTGGTTGCAGTTTTTTATTTTATGGACAATAGAGATTGGGCAGAGCTTCTTAAGGGAACCTAGCAGGATTTCCCACTTGCCGACCACAATCATCCATAGATTCTGGAGCTCGTGAACAGTTGTGGTCAGAGGGGTGGAGTGATGCCAAGTGTGCCAGTCAGCTCTCTAAATTCTCAAATGATTTCTACTCGCACCTGCAGCCACATGATTTTGTAGGCGGAGTCTTTAATAATATAGATTTGGTTCGCCTTCGGAACATCGTTTTAGACATAAAAAAACAGCTCATGACAAAACGCTGTTGATTCAGCTTGGCATAAATAGTTAAACTCAGTTACGAGTTAAGAGGTTAGACAAGAAGTAAAGTATTGAAAATTTAAGTTGAGGTTCTTGAATAGTTTGATGAGACTCAAAAATAAACGAGAAGGTATCTAAGGATTTCAATTTTGGAGGAAAGCTTGAGAATGCTATTAAAGATATTCTAGACTGTCCATTTGCATTTTCTCCATACTGGTCAAAATAAGTTGACAAGAAGAAAAATAACAAGCAATGCAATCTACGACTTCCAGCAAAACTTGACATTAGTTTTAAACTGAAAGAAAACTGCGGGGCTTGTAAACTGCATACCTACTTTCTTAACCCATCTGTGCCCAAAAGTGTTTGAATTTATTTATTTTCTTGTAAAACAAAATCCTGCAAATCGATTTTGAAAGGTCAGAAATGACAGAGAGACTCTACATTTATTTTCTGGTAAGACAATATATGCAAAACATAACTCGGAATTTTCATTTTGAGTAAGCATGCATTGCTTCAAATTAGGATTTTATTGTCAGAAAATTTGGAAGGGGCAATAACATACCATCACTAAAAAGGGACAATGTTTGATAAATTTATCTAGTTTTGCTTTTTCACAAGGTTAATCAACAGTGATCTCACTGATTCAGAGATACAAGACCAAAGCAATGTTGGTTCTCCTCAGAAATTGAAAGACAATATCAAATAGAACTATGACATCCGTGTAAGATAGGAACTGGGGACTACTAAATGTTTCAATTCTACAAGAGGAATTCACCAATGGCCAGGTCCAACATGCATGAAAACGCAATGATGTTCGGAGCAAATTGGAAATTACTTGAAACTCACTGCAAAACCTAAAGCTATCTCCCTGATGATGTGTTTCAAAGGATTTTCAGCAAGTTGGTATCTAAGTTACTTCTTGTGCAATATATAGGTTCACGAATCCCTAACTCCCAATATAGTTATAAATCACCCCCATTAAAGAAACGAGACTTACACTTGAATTCAGAACTTCCTTACTCACTCTCTTTCAAACGTATCACTGGTTCCTAAATATTTTCTACACAACCACAGGCAAATTAGAGGAAATTACTGTCCTCAATTCATAGAATGATTTTAAATGATGCATAAGGTCAGAAACTCAGGCAAAATTAGTTCAAAAATTTGCTGAACAAGCAATCGCAAAACTAATTCTGAGGGCTTAGTTACAGAGCCATGACCTATAAACAAGCCTTACTTACTTTCGCGGGGGAAAAAAATTGCAAGCGAACGATTGTTCAAAACAAGTGAAAGAATCAAAAATCCACCTGTAACCAATGGAAGTGGGCATGGCCCTCTTTAGGCCATGGTTATTTTCATTAGAAAACAATTAAAATATAGGTGGTGATGCCATTTCAAATTCAGTAAGTGAAAGAGAAGATGTATCAAATTTTGGAAATATAGCTCCAAATGGGAATGGATGCTTGTAAAAATGGATGAACAGGTAATCTGATCAAGGTGTAGTAAATACAAATGCTCATTTTAAAAACATTCAACAGTTGACTGAAGAGCGGTTAACGCCCAGAAATGATGATGATATGCATGCTGTTTACCTGTGATCTAACGTCCAAATTTGAAGACGCATGGTCGAAATTTATGTATACGAGTAATCCTTACACCATGGACACTTAAAACTGATAACTGATCGCACTAAATAAATTAAAAAATCGAACATAAACTATAATTTACTACGAATTGAAACGCGGTGCACGGACATTCCGATCACTCATAGCGGCCAACATCATAACAAAAACGGTAAACAGTCAACACTGACGAATATTTTTTGCGTTGGCCACCAAGGCACCGATTTGTCACTTGTTAGTGTGGAAAATGGCACAAAGAGAGCAGCACCAGGCAATCATGTTGTTTTGGCGCCAAATGTTCATCGGGTCATTGATTTCAAATGTTTCAAACATAGTTGTCACATCTTTCTACTTACAATAATCAGCATTTAGAAAATAAAAAATAAAAATAAAAATAAAAAAATAATGATGGGTCTTTGCAGATTTCTGAATCACTTTCCGTAGCGTAGAAAGCTGGAAATACAGGGGACTATCCTACTGTCCCCCGCTCATTCGACCGTCATATTGCATTGGCGGATCCAGCTGGATCCAGCCCTCTCGGGGGGGGGGTTCTCATCCCTCGGTGACCCCCCTTCCCCCTTTTTTGCTTTCTTCCTTTCCACTTATCCTATACCCCCTATTATCTTGGAACTTTATTTTTCATTTGTATTTTTATTTCAAAACCCAATATTACAAAAATTTACAACACATACATGGGAAAAAAATTACCCAAGCAAAGGCATGCACATACCCTGACCGCTTGGAAAAAAAATATGCAAGATATAATTGTATGCTAGGCTTGAGAATCGCAAGAAAAATCGATTTCAATCGGCTCATCGCCCGGAATAGGTAACAGTTTAACAGCAATAGAAAAGGGTTTTTACATTGTTAAAATTTGGCAAGATCGTAATGGCGGTTCAACGCAGGTATCATGGGAGATTCGTGTCTATATTATGTCACTTTTAGTGATGTGCCGCCGGGAATATTCCCCATTATCATAAATTCCACTAAAATTCCATTGAATCGCACAGAATTTGTGTTAATTCGAATTGCTCGGGGATTTTGGACTTGGCCTGGTGGCTACCGGCTACCGCCATTTATGATACCCATTTCAAATTTTTCACAACTCTGAACCCTGACCATACATCTTCTCCTGAGCCTTAATTTAGAGAATAGGATCTCAGTGGCCAATTTTTGAAATTCTTGTAAGAGCAGAGCTAAAGAGTGGACAGTAAAAAAGCTGTGCTGGTAGGGCGGGGGGGGGGGGGGCTGAAAAAGTAGACAAATGAAGGAAAAATCAAGAAAAATGGATTTACTGGGGGGGGGGGGGGGGTTAGTTGTCGAGCGGGGTCCAGCTTTTTTAGTCAATTTTATAAGTGCATAAGTAAGAGAGTGTTCAAAATTTTTTGTTTTCAATTATTCGCTGGAGGTACCTACATTTTACTTGATATTGTCTTACTGCTATACTAATGGCCAAAGAAGTCCGAGAAAACTGTAAAACAACATCCAAAAACCACAAAGAAACAGTTTTAATTAGCTAAATTTAATATTTTTTAAAAAGTTGGATAAATTCCCGGTTGGGGAATATTCCCCGAGAAATAAATTCCCAGGAATTTTCCATCAGTAATCCAGCCCTCGCGAATGGGGGGGGGGGGACTTGGGATTTTCGCCTCTAAATGACCCCTTTTTCTTGTTTTCGCTCTTGCTTTTCCCCTTCCTCTCCCACCTTTTCCCCACTTTTTGGGCCGAACGGGGGGGCGGGAGGCGATCGCCCCCCCCCCCCCCCCCCCTATATTCGCCAATGCAAAAACCACAAAGAAACAGTTTTAACTAGCAAATATTAATATTTTTTTAAAAAGTTGGAAAAATTCCCGGGAATTTTCCAATACTAGTCACTTTCTCTACGGAAACACAGAGATACGTCTCAATTTAGATAGGAATCCCCCATGATACCTGCGTCTCATGCATCGTCATTTTTACAGGTTTTATGCAAGAATCAACCTTTTATTCCCCTATTGCAAAAGTTTGCAGTAGCCCCAACAACATCACTGAAAGTTGATGAAAGGGCCAAAGCTTACGGCTCACCAGCCAATCAAAAGCCGTATTTTATTTTCTCTCTTTTATCAAGGTTGACCATGCAGAACGTTCTTTGAACTGCGACTCTAGTGTTGTTTTTGTTTACTTGGTAATCTTTGCATATATTTGTTGTTCTAGGTTAGGTTACGTTGATTTTTTTTACTACGGAGTACGTTTTTCTGGTTATTTCGACCAATTTTTAACTCTTTACTCGACGAATTTAAAGATTTGCCGTTCTCTGCTTGTTTTTCACTCTCCTATCGATCCATCCGATAACTTTTATCAGTATGATGGCGTGATCTCGTTCACAAGGTGCTCCGGAAAAGCCACGGGAAAAGCTTGTTTCTTCTCCCACAAATTGTCAAGTTCCATGGCCTGAGTGCCACTGAGGTGTCTCATTTTCATTTCCATCAACTTTGCAAGGTAGCAAGTTCAGTTTTTTTCTCTCCACCTAGAATACCTACACATAGTAAGAAAAAATGCCACAATACGAGAAACAAGAGTCTGCTCCTGGTGAGCAGACTCTGAGACTTACAAACGATGATTTCCGGAAACTCTTAATGACTCCTCGGTCCTCAATGCCCTCATCATTTCCATCACATGTTGCTGCACAGTTTAAAGAGTCTCAGTCAGAGGAACCGACAAAGTCTACAGAAGATGCTCCGCTTGAAGACGACAAAGCTGAGAGGAGGCGGAAGAAAAAAAGTTTCTACGCCAAACTCAAAAAACAGGAGGAAGATAAAATGGCAGAGCTAGCTGAAAAATATCGCGACCGAGCTAAGGAGAGAAGAGAAGGAGCCAATCCTGACTATCAGGCGGAAGATCCGCTCTCAGCAGCCAGCGGGTATCGTGCAGTTGCTCCTGACCTCAAGTCAGGCATGGATGCAGCTGAAAGGCGTAGACAAATGATTCAGGAATCCAAATTTTTGGGTGGTGACATGGAACATACTCATTTGGTCAAAGGATTAGATTATGCGTTGCTTCAGAAAGTTAGAAGTGAAATTGAAGTAAAAGAACAAGAGCAAGAGCAAGAAATGGAGCAGCTTGTTCTGAAACCTAAAAAAGAAAAGAAACCGGAAGAAGAGGAAATGCAATTCAAAACAAGACTTGGCCGTAATGTTTACAGAGTAGTCATGGGAAGTAAGGGAGTCGAAAGAAATGACCTATTCGCTCCTGGAAGAATGGCCTATGTTATAGACTTACAGGATGAAATCGCCGACTCTGATATCCCCATGACTTTAATCAGAAGCAAAGCTGATATTCCTAGCTTGGAAGAGAAACCAACTTTAACCACCAACGACATCGTCATCAACAAGTTAGCTCAAATCCTTTCTTATTTACGTCAAGGACCAAGACACTCCAAGAAAGCCAAGCGGAAAGAAAAGACTCAGGTAATTTTATACTTTGTGTACCATTAAAAGTGAAGACGCTCTCCATATCTTTCAGGTATCTTTTTATCTTTTAAAGGGTGTTTCTGGTAAGTTGGCGTCTGTCAGTTCCCAATGTTTATGCGCAATCTACGTGATGGAGCTGGGTGCGCAGAAATGGACCGATTCAGGTTGACGTACAAAAACAATTGGATCCAAACAAGCGTTTTGTCTCACTCGCTCTCAACTGATTTTTTTTTAAGAAAGCGGATCCGAATTTCTGAATGCAAATTCAAGTAAACAACCAGTTCTCTAAAATTTTATTGCACCATTGAATTCTATTAACGATAAAATATCTTTTCACTTCAACTTAGTTCTTGAAATATCACAAGTTAATTTAAAATCACAGCTATATGGAAGGGAGTCCTATTTTTTGTCCTTGTTTAACTCACAGTTTCTTATGGGCACAGAATTCTTGGTCATGGACTCATCCCTGCCATGACACCACGTGCAATGCTTCGAAAAAGTTTCGAGACAGAGAGGATAGGATGATTTAGTGTAATGACAGTGATGTTCCCTTTAAATTAAAGAAGTGAGCAATATAAGGACAAATCGTGGGACTTCATTTGATGGAATTGTGATTGAAAATTAACGCGTGATTTTTCAAGAACTAAGTTGAAGTGAATAGATATTTTAAGATACTTGAAATCCATGAGTGCAACAAAATTTGAGTGAACAGTTTGTTTACTCGCATGAATTTGCTTTTAAAAATGTTGATCTAATTTGTGACGGGTAACTTGTTATTGTCATTAGCCGTTGATTGATAAACCTTATGAGTCGGCAAGACCCATCTCATGGATAAACTGTTCCGTTGGAGTCAACTTCAAACTCTTGCAAAATACAAAGGAAGAAATAAATTTCAACAAACTTCCCTAATTGATCAAAATCAAGTTACAACATTTTTAGTGCGTTTTTGTCTCAATTGAAAAACTGCAAAAAAGGATTTTTTCATAAAACGCCTCATTTTTGGGCAAGTGAATGATGTCTCTTCATCCTTTTTGCCATTGCTGGGTACCTAACTGAATCAGAAATGTGACATTTAGTTTCAAGTTCAACTGATCCCATGAGATTCTCCCCTCAGAATAATATATTGAGGACAGTTTTGAAAATAATCATAAATCTTCCAAAATCCATTTCCTATGAGCTCTCTGCGTGGTTTTTTAATGATACATTTTGATGGCTCATTGTTAAGCAAAGTCAATAATCCTTTCTAGCCAAGTTTGATTTGCTTTATTTAAGATGAACTGGCCTCTTATTGTGTAAAAAGTCTGCTTGAGTTTGAGATAGTCAAGAAAACAAGATATTCCATTAAATTCCAATTTTTTTTTGTTCGATCTCTTTGAGCAACCATCAAAAAAGTTCACCCCATCTTGTTTTTTAATTTTCTTAAAAATTTTTTTTGGTCTGCTTACAGATGGATGATAACATTTACCCTGAAGCTGGTGATTATGTTCCATCAGCTGTGAAATCAGAATCTGGATCAAAGAAGAAAGCATCTAACTATTTCAGTTCTACCGAACAAGAGGCCAAGGCTCAACTAATGAGTATCAACAAACAGGAAGAAAAGAAGAAAATTTTGCAAAGCTTGGCTGCAAAAGAAGAAGGAGGAAAACCGTCTGGACTCCTCTCACGACTTGCTGCTGAACCCACTGGTTATGCCGAATGTTATCCAGGTTTAGAGGAAATGCAAGATGCAATTGATGATTCTGACGATGAGGTGGATTACACAAAAATGGATCTCGGGAATAAGAAAGGACCTGTCGGGCGGTGGGATTTCGATACCACGGAAGAATACAGCAACTACATGAACAGCAAAGAGGCTCTCCCGAAAGCTGCTTTTCAATATGGAGTGAAGATGGCTGACGGTAGACGAACGAGGAAGTATAACAAAGATAAGAATGATCGAGCTGAGTTGGACAGAGAGTGGAACAAAATTCAAAATATTATCCAGAAACATAAGCCCGATTCCTCAAGTAAAGAACCCGGAACTCCAGCTTTTAAAATGCCTCGTTACGCCTAATTGTACTTGTCCATTTTTTCTACTTTCTTCTCTTTATCAAAATAGTCTTGTACTTTCAAACATGGTAACTTGGGACAGCAGTCTAACTTGAGATAAAATGGAATCTTTTTAGGTGATGCTTCTTGGCTGCACTGTTGGTAATACTCTGTTTTGTCCCAAGTTACCCTGTTGGACAGTACCATTTTAAAAGCAAATTCTATCTAGTAACCAGGTCACTTTCTAAGTGACCAGGTTTCAAAAACGGATGCTAAAAAAATGCTGTCACCCCCGTCATGGTAAAAAGGAGTGGAGCCAGCTTGATCATGTCTAGTATGCATCAAACAGTGATGGGGAACCATTTGGCTGTGATTTTTGAGTTGGGTTATCAAAAAAGTGACCAGACGAAAAGACATCGGAGGGAACATTTGAATTTTAAGGTATCCCGAAGTGATTTCATCACCTGGTCACTTTAAAAGTGATCTAGTTACTAGATAAAATTTACTTTTTTTAATATATTAATGGAGTTCTTGTTGTTATCGATTTGTATGTTTACTTGTATCATAATATGTACCTTGCTCTTTTTGTATTTTGTATCGATTATATTTGTCTCACTTACAAACTTTTAAAAATACTTTATTCTGTAATGGAGGGCAATTCTCTTTAACTAACGGTGGAATAAACTAACGGTATGGAATGCTTGAGACATGTTTGTTTTGCTAATTCGAGTTGTGGAAAGAAACAAGTGGGTGTATCATTGATTGCCTTTAAAAGAAAGAGGAGTAATTCAGGTAGAAAGACGCTGACATTGGACGTCCTTGCACAGTATCAAATAATTGTATCGGTGCAAAACTGTTTAGACCTCTTTCAGGAGAGTTTAAGCAAGTTCAACATATCAGACATAGAAACTCTCAATTTCCTTGCATGACTAGAAAGTTAAACAAAATCGGAAAATTGAATGAAATGGACATTGGTTGTTTTTGCACGACAGCCATCAATTTGACTAATAGGGCTCTTGCAAACTTTTGCTTTAGGGGATTGAAGAGTCGATTTACAAAAAGTTAAGTGATGCTAAAGAATGTAATCAAGAGACTCCTGCACTTTAATTATACAAGCAGAATTATTGTGAAAGGAGAGTGGGCCTTTCTCATTAACCCTTTATGGACAAAGCCCGAGTTTACTCGTTTTTCTCTCCAGGTCTATTTCATATTGTTTCAGTCTTCATTTCGGATAAACATGACTTCATCGATGAAAATACGTACAAGATAAGGTATTGTCAGGTGCCTTCAATCTGTCGTACAGGCAATTCCAACTCCCCCAAGTACGAAGAGTTGACTACCTTCTTTTATAAATGGGACAGTGGCGTTCTTTTGAACTATAAATCGATCCTTAAAGGATTAAGCTTTTTGGCATGGAATCTCACAAAGATCAAAACAACACTTTTGTTTTTAGCAAAACAAAACCTGTCTTCGCTGCGATAAAATTCTTTCGTAGGAAAATAAAATTAAAATCAAGCTTTTGGAAAACAAACTGTGTAATAATAAAAATCGTTTAAAATATACAACTAGAAAGAATCTATCAATACAAACTCAATACTTACATATGTACATTTGATAGTTCTTTGAATCTTGTTTTTTTTTTTTTTAAAAATAAACTGATTGCAATCCACTCACTATCAAAAATAGCAATATTATGAAAATTTGGTCTGAATGTATGCGTATGACACGTTCATAGGAGAAATAGGTATGTCTTTATACAGGTGCTTTTGCATACAATGAAAGAGTTTTGAATATAGAAGTGTGCCGGACTTATTGTGAGTTGGGGGTAGGTCGGAATATAGGAAAGTTAAATGCTCTGGTCTTTGGAATGGAGTAGTAAAAATACCATGGAAAATCATACATTGTGAAGAGGAAGAGACAAAAGAATAACTAGAGAATAAATAAACCTATAAATTTATAAAAAGAAATAAAATAACTGCAATGTTCATTTTCTCAATGAAACAATGATAAATCAATCCCTCCCACACTTGAGGATAGTTTGAAAAAAAAGGTCCTCAGATCAAGTGACACTAAATGATCTGAGATCAGATAAGCAGAGTGGTACTGCAGGTAGGTAGTTGATAAATAGAGTGATGCAGTATGAATTTGTCTTGATCATCATGGGCTTTATAAAAAAAAAACTATTGTCTATTACATTTTTGAGATGAAAGGGTTTAACACAAAGACAGATACATTGAATAGAGGAACACTTCCAAATTAAAGTCAATTTTCCATCGACTGAGGACGAGAGATCAGAACCAAGGGTTTAAGCTCAGGGGCGTAGCTGGGGGTCGGAAAGTGGGGGGCTTGAAATGAATGACCTTACTTTTTCTTTTTTTCTTTTTTACTTATCAAATTTCAACGTACCGAAGCATGTGACATAGTCCGAGAATGCCATATTTTTAAAAAAAAAAAAAAAAAAAAAAAAAATTGTTGCCGTTCAAAAAAGTGGGGGCTTAAGCCCCCCCCCCCGGCCCCTTAGCAGCTACGCAACTGCTTAAGCTCACCTTTGAATAAACACTAAACTGTCTTTTAAACTGTTTGACCTTTGATGCTCCAGGTAAGAGTGATCAAACGTATTTTGAATTTCATGCACAATTCAAATTGAATCCAGAACATCTAACTGCATGTTCCGTCAAAATATTGTCGACAATGTTTGAAAATGTGTGGCAAAGAAATCTTCACACCCAAGGGATGGAAGACTTGCAAGCTGGAGCTTCAAGCTAGAGCTCAAGAACAAAAGAATAGGGCAACAGCAGTGCTCACTTCAGTCTTATATCCCATTTACTTTACATTGGAGAACCCATGCTCATTCTGATGCGCTTGGTTTTTTTTTTTCCTGGTGCGTCAATCGAGGCATGCAAACTTCCTTCAGCCTCAGTATGGCCTTGATTCAAACGAAACTTCAAACTTCTAGAGCTAGAATTCAAAGGACCCGACTTCTTGATTTTAAAATAAGTCTGTAGGAATCTCAAAACCTAATCCGTTTTCTTGGAATCCTTCAATCTTGCAGTTAATTTCTCCTTCAGCCATGGTCTCACACTTTTTATTGATAGCAAAACAGGTATCATAATCGGTAGAAACAATGGAATGTAAACAGCATACCTGCAAAATAAACAATGATTTTAGCTTTTCTAAAACGTGATAAGTACCTAAGTACTCCTTGAATCATTCTTACCGAGAATTTCACGAGAAAGACAGTAATGGCAAAAAAGAAGTTTAAATTCATGAAACGACAAATATAGAGCCATTCAACATGATCTCAGGCAAAACTATCTCAGATTATGATAGGATCAACATAGCGCCACTTCTCACTGTTCTAATTTGTGCTTTTACTGGGTGATCTGAAAGCAATAACAAGTGCGTATGTACTTCCTTAATTTTGTTATGGATTTTTTGAACTATCAACCATCAAAATTGGTTGAGCATTAAAGTTGTAATTTTTATGGGCAAATTCTGCCACCTCAATGAGTGAGTTTATCTATCCATCTATCTAAAAAGCACTACCAAATTTTTAATACTGCACATGCCTATCCAAGGATACTTTCATATTTTTAGTTGAACAGTGTAGCAACAATTGGGTTTGCTGCCTCGCTAAATTACGAAACTAAAGGTTTACGTTGGTTAGTTATAGCTAAGGCCAAAAAATATCACCTCTTTTCTCAGCGACTATTAAAAAGCATCTTTGATCAGATAAAATTTTAAAGAGCACCATGAAATGTTAACTAGAAAATTTAGATGGATAGGTAGATAGAGAAGCATAAAAGGTATGTTGACCCTGTTGCAGTGTTGCTCCAGTTGCTGGAGTAGATCAATGATTTATTGAAAAATAGATGAGCAGTAAAAAAAAATTAAATAAACTGTCCTCAGATTGATACTTTATTGCTTCATGCACTTAAGGTGATTCTATGGCAAACTCCCGAAAATTTTAATCCGATAGATGGCGTTACTTGTCGCTGGCTCCGAAAAGAGCCGTTTTTTGACAGTTTTCGGCTGTTTTCTCTGAACACACGAATAAGAGACGAAAAATCGGAATGTCAGCACCTGCTTAATTTTTTGCTTGATTTTTTGAGCCATAAACGGGCCAAATTGGTTCTAAAATAAAGGCGAAAGTATGCAAAGAAAAAATCACGTGTAATTTGGAGTTGTATCAGTAAAGATTACAGGTTTCTGTTTCACCTGTAATCTTTACTTATACAACTCCAAATTACACAGGCTTTTTTCTTTGCATACTTTTGCCTTTATTTTAGAACCAATTTGGCCCGTTCATGGCTCAAAAAATCAAGCAAAAAATTAAGCAGGTGCTGACATTCCGATTTTTCGTCTCTTATTCGTCTGTTCAGAGAAATCAGCCGAAAACCGTCAAAAAACGGCTTATTTCGGAGCCAGCGACAAGTAACGCCATCTATTGGATTAAAATTTTCGGGAGTTTGCCATAGAATCACCTTAAGGACTTTCTTTAATGAAAAAAGTCTACTCACTTCTGATCGTCAGGGAAGTACAGAAGGGCTAGTAGTGATGGATGAGTAAATGCAAACTCAGCTTGATTGAAAGTAATTCTGCTAAATTTCAAAGCTTCACCAAGATCACCCTCTTGATAAGCGTCCAGGACCTTTTCAGCTGCATCGACAGAATCATACACAGCTATACCGACTTCTTCAGTAATGACTATGTTTGATATTCTGTTTAGAAGATGAGCCAATGACTGAAAATTACATTGAAAGATTAGGTTAGATAGTTTTATAATCTAGAAAGAGGCAAAGGTAAAATAAGGTACAATCTTTAACTTTGGTTGAATGGAGTTAATGGGCTTAAGAGGGTTCAAGCGTAGCCGAAGAGGTAGGGGACTGAATCCACTACTCTCCCTTTCTTTTCTACGATCAAAAATTGAAGGTAACATAAGAGTGGTATCGATATAAAGTAAATGGACTGAGGTGCAAATTTGTACTATGACTTTCAAAAGAAGGTACTATCATCGAAAACATTCATGATGAATTTTTCTTTTATTTTTCATAATTTTAAATTTGTTGAGGCATAATGTGACGAGTGGTAATACTGTGAGACTGAAATACCTGAAAACCATAAAAATTTGCAATTTGGTCGAGAAATGAAATAATGACAATTTCTATCCGGATACTTTCTTTTGAAAGCCATAGTACATTTAAATACATGTATTGAAAAAGAACAGGAAGAGGGGCAATCGCGCAACTTTAACCTACGCCTGTTTGAATAACCAAAACATCAACCGACTGAAACTTTTTTGAGATGATGGAAATCTTTCGGAACTTTCAAGCGATCAATTAATTGATTAAAACTTCAAAATTTAGGAGAAATGTTGTTTCAATCGCACAATTAATGCAATAAAATCTATCAAAATTTCACACTCAGGCCTACTTCAGCTACTAGTGCTGCTTTTCTCAAACATATGCATCCAAATGTACAGAGAGAGATAGAAGATTGGTTTCTGTACCCACTCTTAAGATGATTCTAGGGTCGATTAGTTCCAACTGTGAACACCATGTCACGCTGCTCAAAAAGTCAACAGCATTTTGCTAAATTTGACAAATTCACGCTAAAAACACAAATTTTAGGAATGTCAGCACCTCCGAGCATACTTCAGGAAGATACCCACAAAGTTTCAGACTGAAACACTCAAAAATAAAGCCGGAAATTATGAAATACAAAACTTCCCGTAAGCCGCAATGAGTGCGAGTGAGGCAGATAGACGTATCATCACTCGCGCTCACTCTCACTCACTAAACTTATGGTGAAACGAATTTCATAATTTACGGCTTTAATTTCAAACCAGTTTTGCTCATTTTGGGCTCGAAAAATCCATAAAAAAATTTTGCAGATGCTGACGTTATTGGATTCTGCGTTTTATCTATGGTTTCATTTTAAAACGCCAAAAACACGACTTTTTCAAAAAGCGACTAGTGGCGCGCTATCCATCGGATTGAAATCTAGAAAAGTTTTGCCTGAAATCACCTTAAAAATGAATTTATAGGACTTTTTTATACATTTCAGAATTTGGTTCTTGTTTTGGAAATGATAGCCACTCAAAGGAGTAATGAAGCAACTTGGTCACACTGTACCTTCGGCTCTCAACTCAGAGAGACAGTAGAAAAGGTTTAACGAGAATACTTACATTGAGCGTTAGCCTTGCTGAGGCAAATTGTTCCAAAGAGCGGAGCCTGAACAAAAAGTCCAGCTCCCATAAATTTAGCTTGACACTGACTGGGCTCAAAATCAAGACATCTTTGGACTG
>VMOF01000024.1:14412971-14439645 GCA_011764245.1 Trialeurodes vaporariorum | reverse complement strand
TTCTGATTATAAAATTTTATGGATATCTTATTATTCAAATTATGTGTATTAAAACTGGAATTTTGTTGCCAATACCTCTTTGATAAAGTCTTTTTTTTTTTTTTTTTTTTTTTTTTTTTTTTTTTTTTTTTTTTATCTAGAGTTAAAAAATGTATGATACAAGTTTCTTCTTCATCTTCTCTAAAAATGTTTTAACATACACAGTATTTGTGCGCTAATAGCTTTATAACTACTTCTGTTTTTCACCGGAATGCATTAGCAATTATACGAATCCGACCTCGCGAATGGTGAAAAGTGGTCACAGTTCGAATTTATGAATCCGCGATTGATAAGTCTGCGGTTGGTGAGGACTAACTGTATTTGCGTGGGAAGGGTTTAGAGCCCTTTGCACAGAACGCATTGCAGACACATTTATTCTCTAAATTTTTGTATTGATTATTTTCAGGGTTTTTCCAATTCATTCGCAATCGAGGCTATGACGTAGAAATCACTCTTCTGAAGGAACCTGTTCAAGGTGTCAATGGTGACTTTACATGTCTTAGAGATTGTAAACGTTGTCAGTCAACTCCAAGAGATCCTAGGAAGCAAGCAGAGTTGCAAAGTAATGACTTGTGCTATTCTATTATTTATTTTTTAACCACTTTGTAATGCTCTCTTCTTTGTTTTGTGAAATTTTATGGAAGATTTTTCTTGAACTCTGTACGAGGCTTTTCAAAAAAATTTAACATACACTTGGAAGCAAAATATTTGTTGAGTTTTCAAAGAGGTTGATTCAATTAGGCCAAATCCACCTACCTCTGAATACTCGCACAACTTTGCAAGTCATTAGAGCATGTGCCTTTCTAGTTTCCAGGCCTCATGGCTAAGAAATATCATAAGTGGCGGTAGCCACCCAGGCCAAGTCAGAAAACGAAACCTGGGAGAGCACCGTGAACACTTATTATACACGCACCAACTCATTTAGGGCATTTTCATAAAAATTGCGACTTGTTGACTACTATTTCTAGTAAACCGTAGAACAAAACCCTCAAGTGTTGTACATATTTGGAATCAGTATTGCATGTTATATCTCCCATTGACCCTGAAATTTCGTATATTTTCGACTGAAGGGAGAAATTGCTTAAAAACCCTTATTTATTAGGTCAAAAATCGCATTTCGCTGTGCTCCGCAAATGCCCACAAGTTCACCTCATTTCCGGGTCAACCATAGAACGGATTACTAAAAACTTGGTACCGTTCGAACCGTCTTGTCTTCGTGGTTCCGGCTTTTCAAGGAAATGACAATTCGCTTAGTATTAAGGGAGATATTTAGGATAAATCGCTTAAATTTGATGGTTTCGGGACCAATATTTAGCCAGGGCTACAGCATTTACCGTCACTCGTATTTAAAAAAAATTAGTACGGTCGTATTCCTTATAGTCTAAGGAAGAAACCTTTGCAAAGTTTGGTCGATTTCATTGCTGAATAAGGGAATGTCGCCAGATTGAAGAGTTGGAGCTTTCAAATCTTTTGACAATCAAAGATCAAAGATGGCGGGTACGGCTCAGTTGTTGTTGTTGGAGTTTCGTCCATGGTTAGGTTATGTATCACTTCTCACTTACGGTTACGATGTTTACTGTCATTTACTCAATCGGATATTTGTTTATTTCAGTTTTGTCGTTCATTCAAAGCGTTTCAAAGCTAACAAACTTTTGAGTCCACTCTTGTTTCGATTCGCCAAAGTCCATGGATGGATAGTTAAAGTTTTTTATCTCATGACATGTCACCCTCTCAGATGAAGGTTGTTGGTCAATGGATACAGACATTTTCTTTTCAATCATTTCAGAGGTACCTTCACCAGGGATTCAAATCCACCCTCTTTTTATCTTGTGAGAGTAATAAACTGTGTTTTTTAGCTAGTGGAATGACTGATCAATCAACTCCAATCTTCAGTTTCCAATTGTTCAAGTGTAGGTATGCGGCTCCTGCCACCAACCCGCAACATTGGTTTGTCAAATGTTCTGTTCCGATATAACAATGTGAAAAGCCAGAGTTATGTACATGGCATGAGTTATTAAACTTGAAGCACTGAGAATCATGACTACCAAGGCCAAGTGTGCTGTGCTTTTAACGCATTATTCTTTGAGTGACATCCTATAAGGTATAGGTCGTTTCAGAAGTGTAGGCGCACATAGACTGATAATCTTCGGAATTCGTCAACGTTATTTCTCATGTTACAAACTGAACATCAATAAAAATGAATTTGAGTGTAGACTTTTAACTAAGGAAGTTAAAGAACTAAAATCAAAAGTTTAAAGTTAGAGGCAAGTTTTGTTTTGATTTGAAGAAATGGAAATTGGAAATTCGGCAAAGATTACTTTCTAGGTACGCCTACACTTCTGAAACGAGCGCTACTGTTTGTCCTAGGTTTTGGTACTGTGTCTTTTCTAGTTCAAGGGCTTATCAATTTGAAATGATTCATTGTATTATATCTGTTAGCAATTTGCTCAAAGCATTATTCTGCTCCAGAGATAACTTAAATAAGTTGAGAAAATTCACTCGCCGGAAGGTAATCTTTCAGCAGGTTGATTATGAACGATCGTATCGTAATGCCATCGAGTTGATGATTGAGTTTGTGCTTATGGGTGGTATCATTCTGATAGGTTTCATCCCGATAGAAACCTTCCCATCTCTGCGGAAAATCTCCGATAGCTCAGGAGTCATTGTCGAAATTCTGCAGGGATGGGAGGATTTCTGTCGGAAGGAAACCTATCGTAATGACACCACCCATAAGAATAACACATAGGTATTCAATCATTGACTCAATGGAATTTCGATACAATTGTTCATAACAGCCTCCTGGAAAGTAATCAGACCCCAGAGACGGTAAACAAGGTTAATTGCAAGCAAGTTTTTTTTTTTTTTTTTTTTTTTTTTTTTTTTTAAATTAACATAGGTATAGGTATTAATTTGATAGTTTCGGAAAAGTCTGCCTTTCAGTTCATTAGTTAGTTTGTAAATTGATTAATCACTTGTAATCGATTGTAAGACTCCTCTAAAGTCTCACTCAGAATCATTTGATGCTTAAAGCTCTGGAGAGCCGTAGCCACCGTAACAACTTGGGAAAACAACTCCACTGGGCATCCTCAGGCAGCAAGTATTGCTCGTATCCTCTGTGACTCTCACCCTAGGCAGACTTTTAAATATTTGAGTGCAATTCGCACTCTTTGGTCTGCCTCAGTAAGTCTGAGTTCATGTGTGTGTGTACTACCAAACACAAAAGTTTTGACTTTTGAGATACGTTGCGTATTCTTGTGGATCAAAGCAATGTTATGCGCTACGCGTGCATTCTTAGCAGTAGAAACATTTGCATTTGCTAGTACATCTTGTTAATCACCCTGCTTACCTAAGACTGGTAAATGAAGCAGAAACTTTCGTTATAATATGAGTTATTCTCCTCAATCTGCAAGTTAATAACTTATGAGTTAATTTCATTTAATTCCAAGTGGTGATTTCCACCCTAAAATAAATAGAGGCAGTGTGGTTGTCTGCAATCTGGCAACGCTGCATTTTGTCCATTTAGATAAGTGAAATTGTGCATGGATTTAAATGAATGAAATACAGCATTGCTAGATTTCACTACTAAGTAGAGGTCTTTTCAAATTATTTGGCGTCTGATAGCGCTCAGGGTTTATGCGCAGACACGCGCTTTACTTATACTGCGCTTAAGCATTACGAAATGTTCAACGGTCTATCAACAAGCACAGCACAACACAAGATGGCGCAAGACGCAAGACTCTCACAAGATAAAATGAGGATGAATTTAAATCTCTGGTGAAGGTAAAAAAAGGTTTAAAGGTTTAAAATGAGTGGGTATCCATTGACCAACAACTTTCATCTGAGAGGATGACATATCATAAGATATAAAACTTAGATATAAAACTTAAACTATCCATCCATGGATTTCAGCAATTCAAAACAAGTTGAGTGAACTCAAAAGTTTGTTAGCTTAGAAGTAACGCTTTGAATGAACAGCAAAACTAAAATAAACAAAATTTTGAGCTGTCAGAGCATCTGAAGTAAGTGCAAAGCAATGAATAACTATGTAAGGAATAAAAAGCGTTTGTAATGAAACCATAGAGCTAGGTAGATAGACATCACCGGTAAAAAAGATACTTGAGTCTGTTTTGTTAGGGTTTCTTTTTCCTTTTTTCCACCCATCCTGAAGAAATTCATTGGTTTGCATAGTAAGAAGGTTTTTCACCAGCAGTTATTTTAGTTCTCGGTTATTTGCATCATTCGAGAAAGACAGAGTCATTACTCATGAGTCCACCAATCATTCCTCTTATATCGAAGTGTAAAGTCAATTGCAATGTTCTATAAATCCTCCAGATCAATTTTAAAATAATAAAAAAACCAACTGCTCGGATTTTAATGACTACCTACTTTCTTAATCCAATGAACGTTGGAATTTCCTAAACTTTTCTTGGAAGCTGTTTCTCTTAATTCCAGAGTTGAGAAAGAAAATAACTGAATGAAAAGAAAGAATTCAATGCCATATTGAAATAAAATGAAAAATTAATTTGAAGAAAAATTTTTCAGTCATATTTTTAAAGAATTCTATATTTAAGTTTAGTTGAAGTTTATTTCCATGTCAGTAATGTCAGTATAAATACCAAATGCTGTACATTAGAATTAAAAACATGTTTAAAAGTTGGTATTTTGACAGTTGAATAACATTCAATCTTTTGAGACCAAATAAATTATGAGCTTTAATGCTACCTAAGAATACAGTCAGGCAAAGGTGAAGTCAGAAACATCATTCATTCTTCTGTGTGCCTTATGAATGGATATCATATCACTGCTCTTTTAATTCACCTTATGGTTTTGGTTTTTGTTTTTTCCCCCAAATATAAATTTCTTGGGTGCATAATAATGATGAAATTTGATGAAAGCTTATACCATCTAAATGAATGGAAGAAAATGCATAAGACAGATTTTCTTGATTCTCAGCCAGCTAAATATTCTTCAAACCATCCCTATGATTAAAAGCAGTTTTTATCTTCAAAACTTTTGATATTTTCACCAAAAGACTTTTCGCCCAAAAGCTCAGAGTTAGTAGTCGGCCAAGTCAGAAAACTACACGTTCTGATTTTGCTCCCAAAGAAGCTGATATCCGAACGCCAAGTCAAGATATTTTCTTCCTCTCTCTCTTTCTCCGTTACAGGAACTGTTAGAACGCTAAAAGGTATGTTTCGGCGTCCAAAGATAGTGAAATCATAGAACGCCAAGTCTGGGATTTCTTTTTTTACTTAAAACTAGCCACTTTTACTTTAATGCATCCGAAATTGCATACCCGCTCCAATGAAGGCGCCACTAACATCCGTCCTCATCAAAACTCCTTGGAGTTATGCAATGTGGGTGACGAGAAAAAAATGATCGGGTAAAGAAAATGTGGGTAAAGAATAATTGGAAAAGAAATATCAAAAAGAAGAAAAAATGAAAAAAAAGAAAGAGAAAAAAGACTTGAGCCGTGACCCAGTTGCTTCACACTCAAATGCATCGATTCATCAATTCAACTCTATTGAATACCTCTTAATGTTATTAAAACCGAAAAATGTCACGGCTCAAGTCTTTTTCCTCTTTCTTTTTTTTCATTTTTTCTTCTTTTTGATATTTCTTTTCCAATTATTCTTTACCCACATTTTCTTTACCCGATCATTTTTTTCTCGTCACCCACATTGCATAACTCCAAGGAGTTTTGATGAGGACGGATGTTAGTGGCGCCTTCATTGGAGCGGGTATGCAATTTCGGATGCATTAAAGTAAAAGTGGCTAGTTTTAAGTAAAAAAAAGAAATCCCAGACTTGGCGTTCTATGATTTCACTATCTTTGGACGCCGAAACATATCTTTTAGCGTTCTAACAGTTCCTGTAACGGAGAAAGAGAGAGAGGAAGAAAATATCTTGACTTGGCGTTCGGATATCAGCTTCTTTGGGAGCAAAATCAGAACGTGTAGTTTTCTGACTTGGCCGACTACTAACTCTGAGCTTTTGGGCGAAAAGTCTTTTGGTGAAATTTATATGTCATGGATGTCCTTGAAGACTGACCGAATGATTAAAAATAAAACAAGATAGGTATAGTCAATTTCAAACCGCCTAACAAAACAACAAAACAAAATTAGAAATTGAAGAAGTATTGCGATGGCGCAAAGGTGCAAAATGTACCTAATCTAGCGATCCGCGGATCACATGAAAGTGAGGACATTTTTGGGACTTCCAGGAAATTTCCCCAATTTTTTTTTTTTTTTTTTTTTTTTTTTTTTTTTTTTTTTTAATTGCAATTAGATTTTCCCTGAAAATGGCCTCAAAATTTCAAAAATATTGGTAATTTTGCGTACATATGTGGTGTTTAAATGTTGAATTACGCACCCAAAAAAAAAGTAATGGCCATCACTTTTTACAGTATTGTGAGGAAATTTTTCGAAAATTCTGTGAGGAAAAAGTCCTGGATTGCGTGAAACTTCCAACGTTTTGAAACATTTTGCACCCCTGCATTGGCGCAGTTTTAAGGTATTTCGTTTCAATATGCCATCCCCCACAACAAATTAAATGATGAAAATTACAAAATAATTCTCTCTCGCAGTGCATAGTACTACTCTAAAGAATATCCATCCATAATTTCAATATTTTTTAATTCTATGTGGCTTAGAGGGGTACATGCATACAATTTCTGTGGCATCCTTCTGTACCATAACTTTTGAACCATCGATCCATATGCTCTCAGATTTGGCACTTTGGCTGCTTTATAGATTGCTCAGAGGTTTTTTTTGTTTTTTGGAATTTTGCGTTTCATGTTTTTTACAATAGAAAAAAATTCAAATCATGCATATATGGCCGATTAAATTAGCTCACACCTTCTCAAACCACCTACTGAATAATTTATTTCATATGGCCACCATGAATAACTTATTGAAAGTTTCTATCAACCTCTCTGAATCTGCTGCAGTTTTGCTTTTGTGCTTTTCAAAGCACGCCTATACAAGATTAAGCTGAAAACACTCAATTTGTGTTTCTACTGAGAGTTGAGCAGAGATGTAGAAACATATGATTCATTTTCGTAAACAAGTGCACTGCTGTTAGCTATATTATATTATTAATTGGAATCAGTCAGTGGCGGCTCGTGCTATTTGGCAACAATGTCTTAGCTCCATTTGAATGTATGTTTAACAATCGATTATTGGTGAAGCGCTGCTTCACATTCGAATCGATTGTTCTGCATGCAATAAAATGGAGGGATGACATTGTTGCCAAATTGCACGAGCCGCCCCTGGAATCAGTTTGTGTTGAGGAAGTAAAAAGAGCAACATACAAGGTGAGAAAAAGTATGACCTTGAAAGTATAGAAACAAGAACAATAAAATAATTCTGCTAACAACATTACTTCTCATCACTCAACTTTTCCTCTTACTGCTGATTCTCTGGTTGTTTAGTTGTTAGTAGGGGTATGCGAATCCGCGTATTTCGAATCCGAATCCGACGGGATTTGGATTCGGGATTCAAAATTTTTTTTCGGATTCGAAATTTTTGAATTTTTTTTTTTTTTTTTTTTTTTCATATACATTTATAACTTTTTCGTTTTTCTAACTTTTCTTTTCCTTCCATATGTTTTTTCTTCCTCTTCCCCTCTATACATTAGCGCCTGCTAAAACGACGGAAACTACTATCATCACGATTCGGTACGAATGCAGCGCCGGCGCGTCTTCCGAATATCGATGAACCTAAACGGGGATAACGGGCGGTAATCGATCAACACCAAAAGTGCGCGCGACCAGCAAAATAGAATAGTAAAGATAAATCAGAAAACAAATATTTTCTTCTCATTTTTCATTACATCTTAAGGAAAATAAAAGCGTCGCACTTTAAAACAATTTTTTTCGAACTTTTACGGCGCAGATTCGGATTCGGTTCGGATTCGGGAAAATTTGATTTTAAGATTCGGATTCGGAATGAAAAAACTGGATTCGCACACCCCTAGTTGTTAGTGAATGTTCTATAGACCAGCTAATCCTATAAATTGAGCTCTCCTTTTGATACATGTATCCCTAGTAACTTCAATACATAGTCAGTGATGCTATCTTGATGTTTCGCAGAATGGATAAAATTACAAGGAAAATACTGGTTTGTTGCGGCTGCCAATGTAAAGAGCGCGTGTCCACGCTCGCCAAATGGAATTTCGCCTCATTGTCATCTAGGAGATGGGTGTTTGGATCTAGTTTTAGTCAAGCATGGATCAATCTTTGACAATCTTAGACTCTTAATGACTGTCTCAAGTAAAAAGAAAAGTATGGTAAGTGAACTCACTTTTACAGTCATTGAGTTTGGAAAATAAATATTTTTAGCGGTTGTTTATCAAAATTATCCACGTTGTAAATCAAAGTGAAAAGTTTCATCAATCTGGCCTACAAAAATTACTGTGAATACTGGTGCAGGTCTAAGCTTATGGTAACAACTTCTTCATAATTTGCTACTGAAAAGGTTAAAATTGCTGTCCGATGCAACGAACAAGAAGAGGACAAACTTGAAGCGTAGCTGCATTAAAAACCTGCATACAAACTAATTTGACTCACAAAGGGAGGTCACGATGTGTCCGGCTCCGATTTTCATGAAATTTGCATGAAAATGTAGCTTAGGTACGTCTTATTGAGGATTAAGAATCGTTATTGGCAAATGGGCACATGGAAAGTCAAAAAAAATTTCAAAGTTTTGTCAAAATCTGCGAAATTCAAAGTGTGCGGCTAATGTATTGGAATTTCCGGGAATTCGTGTGTTGTAGTTCTGTGGCCGACTGGTACAGCGCTTGACTCGGAGCCCGCAGGCCGTGCGTTCGATCCTGGGGTCGACCGCTTCTTTTTTGCACTACAGTATCCAATTTTAATTGCTGAATCTCATGTTGTTGTTGTTTTTTGTTTTTTTTGTTTGTTATTTTGATTTTTTTTTTGTATGTCTGGAAAAAAATTAGACTGAAAAAGAAATTTTGGAAATGATTGAATAACGTATTTCAGATGAAAAGATAGAGTAATTTTTTTAATATTTGACAAGATTATAAATGCGATTTGATCATGTGTCGTGCAATGACAATGATTCAGATACGTTACAGAAGAGAGCGGAGCTAGTTGTGAGTCAGTTGCACTATCAACAGATTACCTATCTACACTTTTAATGGTTGAAACTCGTGTACAATGCCGAGAAAATTATAACGCTCTTATGCCTCAATGATAGAGGCATAAGAGCATTATAATTCTTTTCGTCCGAAATACGTTATTCAATCGTTTCCAAAATTTCTTTTTCAGTCTAATTTTTTCCACACATACAAAAAAAAAACAAAAATAACAAAAGCAAAAAAAAAAACAAAAAAACAAAAAAAAAACAAAAAAAAAAAAAAAAACAACAACATGAGATTCAGCAATTAAAATTGGATATTGAAGTGCAAAAAAGAAGCAGTCGTCCCCAGGATCGAGCGCACGACCTGCGGGTTTCTAATCAAGCGCTGTACCAGTCGGCCACAGAATTGCTACACAAGAGAGCCCGGAAATTTCATTACATTAGCCGCACACTTTGAATTTCGCAGATTTTGACGAAACTTTGAAATTTTTTTTTTACTTTCCATGTGCCCATTTGCCAATAACGATTCTTGATCCTCAATAAGACGTACCTAAGCTACATTTTCATGCATTTTTGAAAATCAGAGCCGGACACATTGTGACCTCCCTTTGTCAGAGAAAAAACTTAGAACTGAAATTCAAATTCATTCCACAATCTTAGCTGTTTTCTCTAGATTTAAATTGTATTTAACTCCTACAGTTCGTGACTTTTCATTTTTCAGTATGACTTACCATTTGTGGAGGTGCACAGAACTCAACAGTTCAAATTGGATGCTCACCCTCAGAGATGTCGAAGTTGTGATTTAAGTAGTTGGAACTGTGATGGAGAAATCATCCAAGAACCTTCAGTATTCATTCAGTAAGGTTTTCTTTCTTTGTGTTCTTTGTTCTGCTATCTGCTAATAAGATGCAATGGGGCTGTTGCACACTCTTGCTATAAGCCATTTAACAATTGATTCTGGTGTAAAAACCTTGAAAAATAACAATGGCAGCACTAAAAACTTCCGAAATCCACTCTTAAACTCAATAAACGCTTTTATTTGCGAGGGCGTAATGGTGGCCGAGGGCAGTAACAATGGGAGATTCCTATCTCAATTTCGTCACTCTCTCTATGCTGACAAGGATGATTCACTGAGTAAATAGTCATCAGGGTGATGATCCACATCCGATGAATGGTACCGCAACACTTAGCGACACTGGTGTCAACTGAAAGTTGTCTCTTATTGGTCACCTCTTGATGGAGTTACAGTATTGTTAGATGGGAATCTCCCATTGTTACTACCCTCAGTCACCATTGCCCGCGCAAATAAAAGCGTTTATCGAGTTTAGGAGTGGATTTTGGAAGTTTTTAGTCCTGCCGTCGTTATTTATGAAGGTTTTTACACCAGTATCGACAATTAAATCGCTTATAGCAAAAGTGTGTAACAGCCCTATTTAGGTAAATGATTTTCAAGAGAATGAAGAAAAGAGAGTTTGGTAGGAATTATTGATTCTCTGTTTTCAATGCCAAACTCCTACTAGTATATCTGAGGTTGATCAGTCATGGCTTATTTCTTTTTTTTCCATTATCCTATTCCACTATCCTACTTAAAGGAATTGAATGGGTCGGGGCAACCGCTATTCCTCAGAACATTACAAAATAGGAAATGAAATTGTAAAGAAAACTTTAAGTCCAATTTATTCTGTATGTTCTCTCAAAAACCCCTCCTATTGACCCGGAAGGCGAGAAAAAGGAAAGAATAGTTAATCCATGCAGGTTAACCCCCAACAAAATACTCACATACTGTGAAAGTTCGTTGTGTGGAATGTCCTCTAATTGAAATTTTTTTTCAGCTCTGTGAAACCTTCCATACTCTGTCCGCAGTTTCCTAAGTGGAACTTTCGCTGAGTGGAATTTTTTTCGGGGCAGGACCCAGGTTCCCACACAAAAAACTTTCTTTGTATTGGAAAATAGGAGTTACTCTCGCAGAGAATTAAAATCAGACTTGTTTCTCCTTCTTCCTTCGCTAGGGCTTTAGAGCACTGCATGTCCCATGGTCCCTGATTGGCGCTCACACCTCCCAGTCACGTGATGCCAGAAATGAGTCTGTTGGTCACAGTGCTCTAGTGCCCAGCGGAGGCTGGAGAGAGAAGCCTTACATTAGTTTAATTGGGAAATGAGGGGCAGGGGGAGGCTCCCATGTTACACTGATATTATATTTTTTATTACTAGTCCTAGTGTGCTCTTGAGATATCTCCTTTCATCAGGGTGTCACGCTTGATGTGGTTTCTCTCTTGTCCCCTTTCTTCACAGTGAGGTACCTGTGTAGGTATCTCCCTTCCTTCCTATTCCCTTTTTGTATTCTCAGTTCAGTCGTTCGCTTTGAAATACAAGCATAACGAACACAAGGTTTGGGCGGCTGGCTTTTATTATTACTACTACTACTACTACTATTTCTATTTCTATTTCTATTTCTGAAAGATGTGTAGGGGGAAAAAAATTGGCAAAAAAGAGAGCAAAAATTCAACTCAACCCAAAAAATTCTCCAGGGGTGCAAAATGTGCCCGATCTAGCGATCCGCGGATCGCGTGAAAGTGAGGAAATTTCTGGGAAAGTGAGGAAATTTGTCCAATTTTTTTTTTTTTTTTTTTTTTTTTTTTAAAATAATGGCAATAAGGATTTCCCAGGAAAATAGTGTAAAAAAGGGAAAATATTGGTCATTTTGGGAACATACAGTGTTGAAATGTTAAAATAACCAAAAAAAATTCATCACTTTCAAGTTTCAAATTTTTGTGAGGAAATTTTTTAAAATCCTGTGAGGAAATAAGTCATGGATCGTGTGGAACTTCCGAAGTTTTGGAACATTTTGCACCCCTGAAATTCTTTTATAACTTTTTAGTCAAAGAATGGTTTTTCAATGTGCAATGGAATCTAAAAATGCTAAAATGGTTCTGGGGTCAAATTGCCGCATGCCCAAGTGCTTGGATTTTAGCGATTGATCATTGCACCAAAGGGGCATAAAAAAGGTGCCTTAAAGGGGGCGCATGTTTCCTTCAACTCTTTTTTTTAACATTTTCTGATTTTTCTCTTGTTTTTTGCAGGACTCATCGACAAGTGCTCACTGTATTTTATCGAGGAGCAGAACAAACTTTGCCCAAGACCAAAAAAAGGTTTTGTTGGTGTTTTTAATTGTTTTTAAGTTTTATGGATTTTATTTTTAAAATATGTATATTGCAATGTTTCTCTGAAGCAGTGAAATATTTTTAAGGCTGTTAAAGATTTTGAATCTTTCTTAAGAACAACGATTTTTATATTTTCTTTGTTAGTATCTCTTGTTGCATTTATATTTTTAAAACAAGAAAAATTCAAATTAAATCCCAGGCATCACGATCAAACCATTTACTTTTAAGTGCAACCCAGTTCTATTCTAGGAACTGCTATTTTTTCTTGTGTCAATAAATCTTCATTCTTTAACCGCAAACATTGATACTCACCTATGAATGAAAAACTTCTAGCTGAGTTATAAAATCATTAAATGTATTTTTGTTTTTCTCTCTATTTTGACTTCATTGTGCTTTGAATGCTTTAGTTTTGAGAAGCTCAAGTCCTTGTCTCATCACTTACTTTTATTTTTTAAGAATTTCAAAGTTATGAAAGTTATTTTAATGGATAATCCAAATCCCTGTAATCTATTCCAACCAACTATGCTTTTTTTTTCTCTGAGGATGAGAAATAATTTCTTGCCATGAAACCTAAAGCGTTGTTTTGTTTTTCAAATCACATTCTCGTCTTCAAATTTACGAATGCATTCATCAAACCTCCTTTTCCCTTCTTCTCTCATTTTTTGAGACTGTCTACTTGTATTACCATCTGGAAGTTTTGATGAGAAATGAGTTTTTATCGTCTGGAGGGTGATCACAGGGGATCGAATTGTAATGATTATCGTAGTTGGATCGAATGTTGATCGAATATGTTAAATCAAATGGACTACTACTGCGCAACTTGAATGCGTAGGCAACCTGGCCGTAACCGTCTCCTTGTTTCTTCGTACTTCAGTCAACAGTGATTCCGACCAGTTTCCGCTCGAGGAGGTAGTTATGACTGGTTACCTGCGCGACTAAGCCCATTTGATTTAACGTATTCCATCAACATTTAATGGGATTACGATATCTATTATGATTCGATCCTTGGTGATAACCCCCCAGCTGTTCAGTATTTGGACCTTCTCCTAATTTTCACGAATTAAAGGAATAGAGGTTGCCGATAGTTGAGTTGAATTTTGAGTAAGTCACCTCGAAAACTTGAATTTGAGTTACTTCAGGTAACTAAAATTTTTAAAATTTGCTTCAATCATTCCCAATGTATTTCCTGTGTTTCAAGCAGTATCGCTTCCATCAGGATAAAAAAATGAGCAGAATGTCTAGTCGGTTGCTCAATTTTTTTTTGAGGCATGAGCAAGCCTTGAATTTTAAAACTTGGTTCATTTGACTTCGGAATTCAAACTAATCTTTGGAATTAGTGATTCTAAATCCATAATTTTTCCTTACTACGCACAGGCATCTTCTGCGCCAAAAAAACAAAAAAACACCTTCAACAGTGAAGGCCTGCCATTTACCTCAGACAGCTGAAAAATTCATCTAATTTTGATGGATAATAAATCTGAAATTTTTTTTGGGATCAGAATTAATTTTTGAGCTGAGCTTTGAGAAACTCAAATTACCTATGACTCAGAATTTTTGACATGTTGCATGCCGCTCTGGGCTATTAGACCCGGTCCAAGTTGGGTTCCATGGCGCCGCGTTAGGCCTACGGGCCCAGTGGTTGGTTGCTTGATATTAAGAATTGCGCTGCCAGTCCTCATATCAATGCTAGTTAGTATATGTTTAGGACAGGCTTGGCGTCCTGTGTACAATGTACTTCAGAAATTTTAGATCTGTATAATTTTTGTCGAACGTCAAGAATTTTTGTAAAAAATTAACTGTATCCAAAATTCAGCGAAGAAACTACCATGCTGCTTTAATTCAGAGATGCGGAAAATGCCATAGCATTCAAAGTGTCAATTTCTCGTGCAATCTCCATAGTTTTGATTTGAGAGTTATTTTTTCTCCAAAATAATTCTGTAACAGACCACATGTATGATGAATCTTTAGTAATTCGTGCCAAAATTGTGTTAAAGGGTTGTCTGAAAGAACCCTTTTTTTTCCATAGTGAAAGTGTGTCATCACTCTAGAATTTTCAATTGTTATTATTTAATCGGAATTTTCTCTGGCCATTTGGCCCAGCGAGCAGCAAGTGAAACAATAGAATTGATCATCTTTAAAACAGGGACCTTATTGCTGAATTATAATAATAAGACCCTCTCTTGTCTTGAATTATTGACAGTCTTCCATCCCTATCTTTTACCGATAAATCCTAAACCGGGAGATCCTAAACTTGAGAAGTTAGGACTCAATAATAGGGATCAATTATTTTCTCTCTTGACTGCCGGAATATTTTAAAATTATAGATTCCTATAGTGAGTTCCAATTTTGAAGTAATACTGTTGAGTGACTTTCAAAAAATTAGGAAATTAAGTCACTGCCACGTTTTGTAATGCTAGAGACTCAAAACATCTTTTGAATATTTATTCTACGGTTAGATTAAAAGAAGATTTTCTAATTTATCATTGTGCTTTTTCTCCAGTTGTTCACAAGGGGAAAAAATCACTTTACTGACGCCGTGTGGGGTTTGATGCTTCCACAACTGGCTTTGTTCTCTGTTCCCCTTCTCAAAGAAACAAATCTCGCAGGTATGTAGTTGAATCAGCAAATTCAAAAACGTCCGATGTTCAAAATATTTTTATTGAGAAGACAATTATAAAAAATTAAAAAAAAAGCAAATTAAAAAATAAAAAATTAATGAAAACAGGCAAGACAAGGGAAAGAAGCTGCGTAGCAAGTCCATCAGTACTTATACAGAGGCAGCGTCTCTTCAAAAGTGATGTACACCCACAAAGTCAGACACACGAAAGAATGGACTATGGACGTTTTCGCATGAGTTGATTCAATTATGGAGGACTTACCCCCCAAAAAAACCCTGAGTTTTCCGTCCTAAAGCAGTAAGGCGCATTCCTTGGAGAACAGTGCATGTTGTTTGTACACGATAAATCAGGCAGGAGGGCGTCTCTCCACCTGGGGTCGGAGAGGTTGACTCTGCCAAAGTGTGCAATTCAGCATGGCGTAGGATTGCGGGTACATCAGACCCCGGCCCATAGGCGGGCTCCCTTCAAGAATTCTGAATGATTGAATGATTTTTTTATCATAATTATTTATTAATTAACATCAATTAATATTTAATCAAATTATTATGAAAAAAAAAAAAAAAATCAATTCCGTTACACTAATTAAGTCTTATAAAATTGACTCAATTCTTTGTTTGATTGTGCAATAAATCAAAGTCTGTTGTTGGTATTAGTTGATCTAGATGAATTCCATTTTATAACCACTTATGTACTTTTAATTTGGTTAAGTGAATTGTCCTGGTCGAATCTTACGGCCTTTGACTTCTTGCTTTTTTCTAGTGTTTCTTTTCCCATATTGTTATTTTCTCTTACCTGTAATATTTTTCCACTGTATCTGTTTTTATAAACTTGTGCAATTGTTTTAGTATCTCTGATCAAGATTTATCCAGCCTCTTA
Organism: Trialeurodes vaporariorum; assembly: GCA_011764245.1. NCBI lineage: Eukaryota > Metazoa > Arthropoda > Insecta > Hemiptera > Aleyrodidae > Trialeurodes > Trialeurodes vaporariorum. The sequence goes on along the minus strand of VMOF01000024.1, from coordinate 14,423,848 downwards.
TGAATTTTTAAATTTTTTTTCCCCTTCAAAATCATTTCATTTTCAATATTTTTTTTTTTTTTTTGTAATCCTGATGAACAAACTTTGCATTGACTAAAGGTAAATGCATGGCTGATAAATTATGAAATTAGCATTGGTGTTAGCAACATAGATTGCAATCTTTTAGAAATATGGCCAAGGCGACTACTGTTTGAAATTGATTGCATTTATTGAAAAAGGACTTATCATATGATGTGTAGACTACACAGTATAGCAAACATTTCTAGTATTTTTTTGAGACAAAAATTGGTAATTATTCTGTTGATTATGAGAACTTACGTGGGTTTCCAAAGAAAATGCCCATACTCAGCTGGATGTATATTCAACCCCCCTTAGTCTAGTAAAATCAGTTTTAGTCATCATACCACCAGCCTTCAGATTGGGGTTGTTGCACACTTTTGCTACAAGGTATTAAAAGGTCGATTCAGAGGTAAAAACCTCCAAAAATAACAATGGTAGCTCTAATAACTTATGAAAACCACTCCTAAACTCATAAAACGCTTTTAAACGTGAGATCATAATGGCGACATTGGGCAATAATAAATAATGAGACATTCCCATCTAATAATACTGTGGCCCCATCAACAAGTGGCCAGTAAGAGACAACTTTCTTTTGGCACCAGTGTCACCAGGTGTCATGGTGCCGTTATTTATCGACTGTTAATCACTTCTCTGGTGGCTAGTTTCCTTGTAAATCTTCCTTCGCAGCGTAGAAAGAGTGACAAAACTAAGATGCAAATCTCCCATTATTAGTGCCCAACACCGCCATTAAGGTCGCATGCTTAAAGCATTTTATGAGTTTAGGAGTGGATTTTGTAAGTTTTTAGTGCAATCATTATTAATTTTGGAGGATTTCACTTCTTGGTCGCCCCGTAAATTGCCTGTAGCGAAAGATTACAACAGCCCCATTGAGGACATTGTCAGAAGATAACCTAGGTGTACTCTTCAGCTAAATACCTCCATATGCTCAAAATGCACAATTTTTAGGAAGAGCATATCCATTGTTTTATGGGGCTCCGGAATGTCCTCTATTAATTTTGGTAGATTTTTTTCATTTTTCCTCTCAAAATCTCTCTGAAATTGGTTGTTTTATCTTTAATCCTGTTTTTCATTACTTATAACTATTTTGAAGTCATGCCTCATTTGGCAGGGTAACCAGAAAATCATGGAAAGGGGAGGAAGGTGGGATTAGCCACTAAAAATGTCCCTAGCTCAACTTTTGAGGGGAGGATATGAAAATTGACCAAAATTGACATGTTTCTTAACAAAATTTCAAGCTTGTAGATAAGGCTCCTTCCCACCCTTTTCACTCCTTACGTCACAGAATAATACAATCAGAAGGGAAACTCTAATTCATTTTGAAACATTCTTTACTTCGGGCTGCCATGTTCGAAAGTGAGTATCTTCGGCAACTGGCCGAGTTGTGATTGGTTGTATAGCCTGAAAAAGCATGTCCGCCATCTTGAGAAGTGAGTAGGCACAGTTGCCAGTTTGTGCCAGTAAATTCCAAATCTTGTTTCCATTGGCTCCTATGGGAGTTTCCCTTCTGATTGTAACATTCTGTGCTTACGTTTTACGTTAAACCTGTTTCTTCAAAATTCATCTATGCTGCTATTTTGTGTGTGTAATTTCGACTGTAATTGATTCACCATAAGCAGTGCAATTTATATTCTTTGCAACCGTGTGATGAAATTACAACTTAAATCACCTAAAAAAAAGCTGATATTGCTCCTTAAATTGTTTTGTGATTTAATTAAATTATTTACATATTTTTAAAATGAAAGCCTTGCTTTTTGTTTAGATCATTGTGAAAGGTGTCATCATGAATCCAGAACAAATGTTTTGCGATTCTTATCTTGTACTCGTAAAATTGGGTTCAACCCAATCTCTGTAATGATTTTTCAGTTAGTTTTCTTGGAAAATTTCGTACCATGAAGCCAAGCCATCATTTTTTTTAGTGGATGATTAATTGTCCTTGTTCTGTTTTGTTTGTTTCAAATATTTTGAATATTTTTTTCCAATCACAAATTACAAAAAAAAAAGATCTCTGTTCTTTTGGTTTGCTCAATGCCATGCATTATTAGATTTTTTTTTTTTTTTTTTTTTTTTTTTTTTTTAGTTTTACTTCTGCTTCACAGTATTTGGGTTTTCTTTTTTTTTCTAAATTTTAAGAAATCCAATTTTGGTGATTTATACAGAAAAAACTATTCAGTAACGGTTGTGAACTGACCTCCAAAATCTTTCCTTGCCAATAATGCTGTAAGTTATCTTAGTGAGGAGATTAAAATAGTTTTTCTTAATTTGAGCACTGTTTATCTAGATATTTTTAAATTGATTTAAAAAGAAAAACTTTATTAGGTATTTTAAGATCTTCAAAAGTATAAATGTCCTCTATTACAGCAGACATCAAATGTATGTTACTTTTCAAGTTTCGACTGTGCATCTATACTTAATTAATTATTGTTATTTTTACTGTTGGGGGGGGGGGGGGGATTCACTGGCCTGCAACTTTATTTTCACAGTGATATGAGTCATGTAATTTGTGGCTAATCTTGACCACTTGAGTCCTAATCTTGCCTCATAAAAAGCCTTTCACATTGCATTTTTTAGATTTTTTTAATTTAAATTTTGGACAAAAGTTTGTGAAGGCAATTTTGATTCATTTTTATGCTCTCTTAGTTCCACATACTTATGTAGGTAAGTACATAATAATGAGACAGAAATGGGAACCAAGCCAGAAAGGGAAATAAAAACCCAAAACGATTTGATCAAATTATAGGATCATCATCATGAAACACATATAAAAAACAAACAAAAAAAAAAACAAAAAAACAAAAAACTGTGAATAAAAGCCTTTCTGGCTTCGTTCCCATTTCTGTCTCATTATTATAGGTGTTTGGCCAATTTAGTTTTAATATTCTCTTGTAGGTACATATATATATATTTCTTTAGTCTAACAAATTATGGGCCCTTTTTTAGAGCCTGTCTTTTGGCAAGTTTAAATACTTTGCGCCTCAACAAGTGATTTTCAATATTTTTTAGTTTTGACAGCTGGAAGACAACAATGGTGTCTAGGGTTTCCTTTTGAACCGTGCCTAGAGTTTGCGTGACTGAAAGAATATTTGCTCTCTCTCTCTCTTTTCATAAAGTGAGATTAAAAATTAATAATTTCTTGGATCTAAACTTGTCAATAATGTAAACTCAAGACAGCCAGTGTAAAGTTGTGGAAAATTGTGCCTCTAAAGTTGAGTGACAATGACAGCGATATAGTCGATTAGAATTTTACTAGAGCGCTTGGGTGGAATTACCTCATCTAATTATTTACAATATTGGAATGAATCATTTGAGGATAAAGTGAATTAAACTCTGGTGGTCAAAATTAGTCAAGATTTCAGGAACCATTTCCTTTTGTACTTTTCCAAAACCCAAATTTGCCAGCCTGTGAATCTATGTTCAAATTATGAGTTTTAGTGAAGAAACAAATAAAATTTAATAAAAAAAAATAAATAAATTAAAAAAAATTAAGTTCGTCTTGTGTCTAAGCTAATTCCCAACCTCCCTGTCCTAGGCAGTACTCTCACTCATGCATCCCTGTTTCCCATCTCTCAACCATGGGCGGATTCAGGGAATTGTCTTTCTCTCTCTCCTCTCATTTAAAAACGTGCATTAGAAAAGGACAGAAGAGGGGGCCAAAGTCACGTGATGGCCCCCTCTGCTATCCTTTTCTAACACGTAAGCTCAAATGGAAGGAGAGAGAGAAAGACAATTCCCTGTATCCGCCAATGCTCTCAACATATCCTCCCAACTCTCATTTGATACAGTAAATGATGTAAAACAATTATCGCAAACAGAATCTGCGTCGGACAGTTTTGAAACCTCAGGGAGATTTCCATAAATGTAAATAGGGATCTCTCTAGCCATTAGTGTGAAAAATATATTTTAAAAATATTTTAAAAATATTGAAAGAAATAACTTTGAGAATTCTTTGAACTCACTTATAAGAAAATATTTCGCTAAAATTTAAAAAATGAATATATATTTTACGTAATGTTGTTAGTACATACGTAATTTTCAAATATTAAAAAAGAAATGGTGAAAACATGTTGAAACTTTTTTGTCAAGAAATATTTTTAAAATATTAACAAAAATTAAATTTTGTCAAATTCTAAAATCATTGTAGCATTAAGGCTTTAGAAGCTACATTTTACTGAAGTAAAGTGGGGAGGGGGTGGGGGGGGGTACTTTATGATTAGATGGAACATTTTTATGATTCAGGAAATTTTCAAGAAATGGAAATTCCAATTGGGTTATCTTGTGCCAAATTTTGTCATTTGTGGATCATTTTCACTGTAGGATTATTGTATCCCATGCAGCTCTAAACCCCAGAAAGTCGGACAAAATTTTGAGAAAATTGATCATTTGTTGTGATTTAATCAAAACCAAATTACGCTACAACGCTGCAATTTTTTAAAGGAAACAGTCTGATTAATCCATGGGCGAATCCGAGGGGGCAACCTCTGCAACCCCCTCCCCCCCGACCAAAATTAAGAGAGAAAGAAAGAAAGAGGGAAAGAGAGAGGAAGGAAAAGAAAAGGAGGGGAAAAATAGAAGCCTTGAAAGTAGCTTCAGAGAAGCATCAATTTTCCCTGGGTAGGTCTTCTGGAAAATAAATGTCTGAGATCCAATTGGATTTCAAAATTGCTTCAGTGAAGCTATAAGTATAACTTCTCAGGCAATACTATTCAAGAAATAAATGGTCTGGAAGATCTTAAAGAGCTTGAAAGTAACTCCGGAGAAGCAATATCATTTTAACTTTTTTTAGGCTACGTCCCTATTCCAGGAAATGAGAGATTGAGAGGAGCTTATTAGAAAGAGCTTCAGAGCAGTTTGAAGTCTCACAATTGTTTAGCCAAAGCTGCATAATAGTAGTCTAGTGAATCCAAAGGAACTTATAAGTACTTAATAATACCTATAGCGCTTTGGAAAAGCTCGAATCTTAAACTTTTTCTTGGCAAGACATTCCAGGAAATTGCCAGGGGATTTGGGAGATCAAAAGAAGCCCAGAAACAGCTCCCAAGCAGCGCTAATTTTCCAAAGTTTCGAGCGAGATTTCTAAATGGTTCGGTATATCCAAAATAACTTTAGAAAAACACCTTTAGAAAAGCTTGAATCTTCAACACTTTCTGGGTAAAGCATTCCATGAATTTGGGGATCTGAGGGAACGAAAAAAAGGTTTTAAATATAGCATAGCTTTCAATATTTCGTGGGGGTGTCACTCAGACACCCCCCCCCCCCCCCCCCCCGGAGCGTTCCTGGACCCGCCCCGGCCTTATCTTCCATTTGTAGGCACTTGATTTATCTAGATTTTGCCGAGACAAAATTCTGAACAAGCACGACATGCTTTTTGCCTATCTTCTCATTTGAAGGCGACCATTCTACTTCCGCTTACCACCGTTAGACAGCGCTGGCCATCTTTCAAAACTGTATTCAAAACTTTTCTAACCTCGAAATTTAATCAAAACAGTGACCACTGACCAAAACTCAAAAGTAAACAAACGAAACGAAGATACTTCAACTTGTCGTTTCGTGACTTTATCATCAGTGTCTATGGTTTAAGAAAACGTTGTTAAGCCTTGATTCGAACGCCCAAAAAATGTAGGACTGTTCATCCGACTTACGTTGGATGCTCTAATACATAAGTCAAGATATGTTTTGTTTCGGATTTGTTGTCTAAGAATACCTAGCTATGGAACCGGCCACCTCAAAATCTGAAGAGTCTCCAAAAGAGGATAGCGCCAGCGGTAAGCTACCACTGTTTTAAAAAAAAAATATTCTTTCTCCGCATCTGGTGTCAAATATCGTGATCTAAGTTCAACGGTGAGCAGCTTTGCTCAACCTGAAACAACGAACGGAAAATTAGGCGGAATCAGAGGACCTAATGAATTCAGAAACTGCAGGGATAGTGTTCGGTTTGGGCTAGAGTATACCATTAGACCTGAGTATTTTCGACGGTGCCGTTTTCGGTCAGCGAAATCGACCGCACGGTTAGGACTCCGTATCATGATGCATGTGAATTCAAACCGTGCGGTTAATTTCGCCAACCGTAAATGGCGTCGTCAAGAATACTCGGGTCTTTAAATATACTCTAGTTTGGGCCGCTAATTTTGAAGTGCATTGTTGGTGGGAAATATTAAAACTTTGCTATCCATGCACTACATTACAGCCAAAACTGCTGCCGAAGTATTAGCAGTTTCTTGAAGAGACTCCCGTTTCATAGAGTGACAGTCTTTTCCTCCATACTCGGGTCTTCCAGAGAGTCTTGTGTGAGCGTCGTACTCCTTATCAAATTTTTGCCTTGCTTGAATTCCCTCCAGGTTTTTCTCATATCATTACGTATTAAAAATTGATCTCGATATCTCCAGAACGGGTTCCATTGTAATTTCACCGGCCATGGTCCATCACTGAAGTTGCAAAAAAGATTGCTGGAATTTAAATGAAGACTGCGCAATTTACTCGGGTTCCTCTAAACTTCCAGGGACTTTCAAGCTGGATTTTTTTATTCTCTCCATCAAGATAAGAAAAAAAAAAAAAAAAAAAAAAAAAAAAAAAAACAGTTTAAAAACTGCTGCATTTGTTGTAAGACAGATCGAAAAAAACCGCTTTGATTCATTCGAATCAGTAGCACTTACAGATCAAGCTATCGCATCAAACAATTTATCTTCGTGTACAGTCGTATACATATCTCATAACTTTGCCTCTTCCGTTATGTTTTAGAAAACTTGCGCATGGGTGCTGCTCTTGCTTTTTCCTTTGTCTTGTTGGTCATTGGTGTCCCACTGTGGTGGAAGATGACTGAAGTCAAACGCTATCCTCTTCCGTATTCGCGGATCTCAGCTCTGAATGGTGTGAATCCCACAATCGTCATTAATATCTCAGTTCACACAGAGGATCCTATAAACTCCTACAGTGTCATCCAAGGATTGCGGGAACATTTTAACCAGTCCGGTAATTTTTATTCATATTCTTACCAATTTCTTTTCTATCTTTATGGTTTTACTCATGTGATTCCCTGCAAAGCTGTCAATATTGACTCTACACGGCATTACGAAATTGACATTTTGGCCACTCTTGGTTCTAGTTTAAAGGAATGATGACTCCCTCTCCACGTATATGTTACTTGTATTACGTGTTTGTTAATAAGACTTCCTATTTTCTTCCAGAACTGTTTCAGGTCAATTTGAAGCCTTTTCCCTTGAAAATAAAGAATTTCAACAGTTTAGATGTTTTCTCTTTGGAAAATGTAAAAGAGATTCATTCAAACCCTATGAATACTTTTCTCCTAATTGAAACGCCAAATTTCCCAGAGACAGAGCATCCGATTGCATTGGGAGCTCATCGAACGATTTACTTCAAACCCTCAACCTGTAAGTAGATAGTTTTTTGTTCCTTCTCATTCTGTGACTGTAATTGTCTTAATTTGTTAGTGCCTCTAGAAAAAGGAGGAAGAAAGTTGTGATCTATGTATATCTATCATACATTTATTGATTCAAGTTTAATGATCAAATATCAAAAACGAACTGTTGAAAGTGAAGATAGTAAAAATGAGAAGTTGTTCAGAATGTTTGTTTTTGTTTCCAAAAATATGTTTTGGAAACTTGATGCTTCAATTCTCTTAACGAGATAAAATGTTTTTCAGATTTCAACTTTGAACAAATTTTTCTAGGCATATTGTTTTCAAATTATAGTCCGTTTCTGCTGATTTGGCGCTATCTATAAATGACAAAAATTACTAAATGGCATCGTCGAGAGCTGGGTCGATCAAGGACTGAGCGTCTCGGGCTTTGATTGTACTGAGTCTGTATCTCCTATTGTCACCTGAGGGAGGGATCCTCCTTTGTTTTTCATCTGTTTTTCTCTAGTGCCTCGTAAAATTAGAATTTTGTCAATATGAGGAAAGCAATTTTTTTCATGCAAATTTGTTTTCTGCGTAAAATTATTTTCAGATTGACACCCAAAAACACGCAGAAAGTTTGATTTCAACCCTTCATGTAGAGGAGAAAGTGAAACTGATCGATTTCTTTCTCCTCGGTTTGTAGGGTTGAAATCAAACTTTTCGCATGCTTTGGATGTCAATCTTAACGGAATTTCACACTGAGAACAAATCTGCATGAAAAAACGTTGCTTTCCTCAAATTGACAAAAATTCAATTTTTCAATACACCGGAGAGAAGCAGTTGGAAAATGAAGGAGTCCCCTTGTCTCGGTGACAATAGGAGGTACAGATTCAGTGTGATTGTAGCCCGAGGCGCTTAGTCCACGATTTTTCCGAATCACTGCAGCGTTCCCATTTAGCAATTTTCATCATTTATGAAAAGTACCAATCAGTTGAAACAGACTGCAGAATAGGAATTTATCCTAATTTCACCAAACTCAGTTTTTCTCACTAAGGTGTTTGATAACTGAGCATTTTCTTTTTTTGGATTTCAGTGTTCCGTAATTGTTCCGTGTGTTATTTATTTCAGCTGCAGCCCAAATCTATGAAGTTTTCAACAGAATTCTTCTCCAAGAAGATGAAATGTATGACTCGATGAAAGCAATGGTGGAACCAGGCTATGTATCAAATAGTTCTACTGTCAGAGACAGAGTTCGTACATCTACCGATTATGCAGTGATTTTCTCCGTGGTTAATCCTCAACCTGAGTTGATGGCTCTCAAATGGTACATCCCAGAAACTTTGAAAAGTAAGTTCCTCAATTGTTCTGTTTACGTACAGGAAAATTACACCAAAGATTTTTATCCAATTTTCTTGTATGAAAATTGTTGTTCTAATCTTCTTTGACTTGAAAGGAGATTCAAACTGGAGAATCAATTGTGATTTTATGACTAATATGAGTAATTTCGAAAGGTGAGTGACGAAGAAAAATAACTCTTGTCGGTTGCTTTGAAAAAAAAAGTATTAGAAGCAATAACAAGTAGCCCTGGATAGCTGGGCTTTTATTATTATTCTTAAATTTTGTTGCTAGGATTTTGAAAGTTATTAAGAAAAGTTGTGAAAATAAAATAACTTCAGCACTGTCTGCGTCTGAACTTCCGCTAATGTACCTATTTCTAGCTTGTTTCACCTTGAAAAATCTATCAAAGTTATATAAAACCAATATTACTGTAATAGATGAACAGCTTTTTCAACCACACAGTAACACCCTGAGTTTAACAGCTCAGCATTCAGACATTATGTTTTTGGTTTTCTGTGAAACAATCAATTTTTTTAAGGATTATTACGTTAACATTTTTACTCGGCTGCAGAAAACTTCCTAGCCTTAAAAATGTCACACAATCTTGGTGATTGTTTCCCAAATTTACCTAGACCTTTGCAACCTAATTAATTTTAAACATAACTTTTTTTCTGCTTAAATTAATGCACCCGCTGAGATTTTGTCCTTAAGAAGCTAGTGCTATTTTGACCAAAATTTCAACAAGGGCATCATTTTGAGCAAATGGAGCTGTTGCAAACTTTTGACAGGCTTATTAATAGTTGATTTTGGGGTAATACCCTGTTGAGCGCAAAATCACTAAATCCACTCCGAAACTCTCAAAATGCTTTTAAATGCGAGACCGTAATGGCGGCCGAGGCCGCGGTTTTCTTATGGCAATTGTATGCTTCTTCTCCTTCTTGTGTGGTGTTGCGAGAACACCTCGTGTAGATGGCGCTGATTGGAGATAGGGAACCCCAATGAAAACCGCGGCCCCGGCCGCCATTACGGTCTTGCGTTTAAAAGCATATTGTGAGTTTAGGAGTGGATTTCGTGATTTTTTAGTGCGCTAATCGTTATTTTTACTGGGTATTACCCCATTACCAACTATTTATAAGCCTGTAGCAAAAGTTTGCAACAGCTCCATTGTCTCTTCTGGGATCAAGTGGTGGGAACTTTTTGGCAGTTGTGCATTTTCATGGACAAAATTAGCTAAGACAGGACTAAATTGACTAACCTGCATTGGATTGTTTTGTCTAAATCTCACCTGCCCATTGCACGCAAAATCAGTCTGTGATCATTCAATTTAACCCGACCCAATTTTCACTATAACTGTCAACATATTATTAATTATAAGTATCTGTCTTGTTGCCCACAGGATACATCTCACCACTACTCAAACAACTTTCAGAACTGGCCAATTTCCATCTCAAGTCTCAGTGGCTATATTTTATTGACTTGGGTCAAATTCCAAAGAAAATCACTAGCGACGAAGAAGCTAATCATTATTTTGTCCTCTCAGATAAGCAACTTCCTCGCATAATTTCTCCTTTAGAGAAAAAATTAGGTTTGAATTTACTCTCCTCATTTCTTACTTATAAGTTATAAATCAGTTTCTGCAATACTGAAATATAGGCTGTTGCAGTTTCGGAACCAGAAAGTTTTCTGGCGGGAACTCGCCTTAGAAATCCAAGGAAGCAACTTTGGGCTATTTTTTGTTGAAAAATGGCAAAATTTGAGGCTTTAGGAGGAAGGGGGCAGTGGGTTCATGCCCCAGAGTCCCTCCTCAAATCAGCCACTGGTTGCCATTGTATTTTTTATGCTGACTTGAAAAAATATGTTATAAGCCAGTATCGAAAGAGACTTGAAAAAATCTCAATAAAATTGTAACGGCCCACTTGGGTGCCTCAAAAAAAAGCAAAGTTCTGACAGTTTTTGGTGCATTCAGTGGCGTATTAGGGGCAGTGTAGTGGCAGAGGGGGTGGTCCGCCCCGGGTGACACTATCTTGGGGGGTGACACTCGCAGTAATTACGCCAAAAAAAAAAGTAAAGAAACGAGAGGAAAAGAGGGAAATGAGGGAAATGAGGG
>VMOF01000024.1:14383494-14412471 GCA_011764245.1 Trialeurodes vaporariorum | reverse complement strand
TATGCTATTCAGAAAAAACTAATCACAATGTTGCTCATTCGAATGGATATATCTTGGTTGATAAGAAACGGATCACAATGGAATTTACTTAAGCCATTATAACCAATCATTACTATCCACATTTAATTCTACTACCTTCATTTTAAGCTTGTGTTAGCAGAGAAAATTACATTAAACTTCCACATCTTGTTTGCTGAAAATGAAAATTTTCAGTCCTATTTTTGAGAAAATGACATAAGTCGACAATGAAAGATTACTAACCTTGAATGAAAGATTTCAGAGTAGATACCCATTTTGTAACAAGATTTTGATCTGGATTTTGAAAAATTGTATCTTGACACCTCCATTTGTTGTTTCTCCTTTTAGAAGCGTAAGATATCTTAAAACTGCAGCATTTACCTAATTGAGGGCAACATGTAACATCATCTTTTGGCCAGATGTCAACTGCAATAATATCTTGAACAGATAGTGTGATGCGAGCTGAAAAGAGGGGATGAAACCATCATTAAACATAAATTTTTGGCTTAAAGATTGATTAATTAGACTGCAGCATCTAGTATGGCATCTATAGAATCAAAACTCATTAGTGCTCATGGGATCTATCTTTGAGATATTAAAGAATATCAACTGGCATCAATCAAAACTCAAGTTGCATGGGTCTCAATAGCACTCTCAGAGAATTAGAAGCCTGTATTAGAGTATGTCACTTCAGATTAGCTAGTCTGCTAGAGCTCGTTTCAGAAGTGTTGGCCGCTGACAGAGCTCTATGTGTACATGAACGGACGGACGTATTTCCGTCCGCTGCGCGCAGACCGAAGTTCGACAGCGTGATCCCCACCAATCCCCGCCCCTGCCTATGCAACAGGCATAGAACAAGCCCACTGTGCATGCAAACAATAAACTGTCACAGCCATCACTTCTGAAACGACTGCTACCTCAGCTGGTTGGTGCAGATGCCGATTCCAATGAACAGAAGTCGTAAAACCGCTAACTTGTTAACGTTGGCCAGATTATAAGAAAAGATGGCTTTCGGTGTAATGGGTCAATCGGCAGGTAAAAAACCAAACTAAGAGGAACACATGGATCAACACCAGTTCCTAACAGAACGTAGGTATTTTGGAGATAACATTAGAGCTGACACATTTAGAGTATCACGATCTGACAGGTAGCGGTGCCTGCTTCCGAAATGTATAAAAATGCATCAATGAGCGGTTGGTTAGCAACGAGTTGTAATCCTGCACTAACTAACCATTCACAGATACATTTTGATGCATTTCAAATGAGCATTGCAAAGTACTTTTCAGAACCCGTTATGTACGCTCAAAATGCTTCTGCTCGGAAGATGAGTGAGAGAAGTGTGAATACCCGCTGACCTTTCATGAATTGGTTCCGTAAAACCATACAATTGGGCTGGGCAAAACTGTGGTACAGATCCTGACATACCCATAGAATGGGAACCAAATGTCTTCTTAGTTATCAATTGAACAATCCATAAATTTATTTAAGATTGCAAGTTTCTCACTAATTGAAAAAAAAAAACATGGTCAGGGAGAAAAAAATTGTACGAATGTCCAAATAGATGGAGGCAAGGCATTTGGGAGCAGAGTGTCTTTAACCTTGTAACAACCAGTAACAACTCATTAGAAGATTGCAGAGATATACTCAAGAATTTAAAACACTGTGAAGACCAACTTACTGTGAGGATTGGTGTCGAGCTCCCATAGTATAACTCCTTTATTGAGATAAACTTTGTATCTTTTTTTCTTTATATAAAAATTATTTAAAAGAACTATATCGTCATATTCACTGACAATGTCTTCAAGATGTTGAGTCATATTTAAAGAAAGAGCACATATTCGATTGCGAGGAGCACGTCTGCTCCTTGGACAAAAAGGTAAACAAATCACCTCTGGACGGATAATGACAGATATCAACATCAACATCAACGTGAGCGTGAAGGCCAACGAGCCACGAAACCCATCTGATTAGTGCGCTGTTGTCAGATTATAGAAAACAATACTGCGAAGATTTAGGTGGATTTAGTGTTGCGTTATTGCGTTTATCGCGTAGACGGCGCTAAAATAACTTGTTTTGAACAGTGGCTTTACAGGATATTTCAAAAAAAGTTTCCGGTGCCATTTTTTTCAGCAACGGCGGCAGATCTCGAAAAACAGCTAGACGAGTAACCAAGAACATTATTGAGGGGGACCCATTTTGTGGGGGTTACTTTTTATTCGCTGCAGGGCACACCCCCCCAAATTCAAACTAGCCTTTGGGAGGCCCTATTTTTTTATACAGGGTGTTTTTTTTATCTCCCCCCCCCCTGGTTTTTTTTCTTGCTAATTGAGATAAAATGTTGCGGTTTGGACTATTCTTCATCATTTTGGCTGAATTTTCTTTTTTTGGGGTCGAAACCCCCCCAGCCCCCCTAGGGGAGCCCCCAGGGGGGCTATCTCAAAAATTTCAAATGGCATCCCCTATCTTGTGATACATCGTTCGAAAGGGCATAAAATTCTAAGACTTTTGGCGCAAACCGGAAGTTGATATCGTTTTTCGTTTTCGATATATCGAATTTCAAAGTTCGATTTGGACCCATTTTCAAAAAATCGTTACTCCACTTTGGAAAGTCGGAATTAAAAAACTATGGGTCCAAAATACTCTAAAAAGCAAGTACTTTTCAGGTAACGAAATGGTTTTGACATAAAATTTGATTTTAGAGCCCCAATTTTTTTTTAAAAATGTTGCCCCTAAAAGGGACTATCTTGAAAATTCCCTTCCACGACCCTAATTGAATGATGCGTCGATCAAAAAAGCATAAAAAACTGAACATTTTGGCGCAATCCGGATATCGATATCGTTTTTCGTATTCGAGATATCGAATTTTGAAGATAGGCGAAAATTGAATTTTTAATATTCGATATCTCGAATACGAAAAACGATATCGATATCCGGATTGCGCCAAAATGTTCAGTTTTTTATGCTTTTTTGATCGACGCATCATTCAATAAGGGTCGTAGAAGGGAATTTTCAAGATAGCCCCTTTTAGGGGCAACATTTTTAAAAAAAAATTGGGGCTCTAAAATCAAATTTTATGTCAAAACCATTTCGTTACCTGAAAAGTACTTGCTTTTTAGAGTATTTTGGACCCATAGTTTTTTTAATTCCGACTTTCCAAAGTGGAGTAACGATTTTTTGAAAATGGGTCCAAATCGAACTTTGAAATTCGATATATCGAAAACGAAAAACGATATCAACTTCCGGTTTGCGCCAAAAGTCTTAGAATTTTCTTAGAACTTTCGAACGATGTATCACAAGATAGGGGATGCCATTTGAAATTTTTGAGATAGCCCCCCTGGGGGCCCCCCTAGGGGGGCTGGGGGGGTTTCGACCCCAAAAAAAGAAAATTCAGCCAAAATGATGAAGAATAGTCCAAACCGCAACATTTTATCTCAATTAGCAAGAAAAAAAACCAGGGGGGGGGGGGAGATAAAAAAAACACCCTGTATTTGCATCTTCAAGTACTTATTTACAAAAAGACATTTTTCAGAATAAACTGCAAGTCTGTAATGCTCTTCGTCTTTGTTATATAAAAAAACTCTAAATTTTGATATCGAGCCATTTTCTAAAATTCGTAGCTCCCTTCAAGAATGAATGAATGTTCCAAATTCCAAAAACGATCTCCTCAAAAAGCATGACAGTCCTCAAAAATGTGCCCAAAAATGAATCTGGGGCTCTAAACAATTTTTCGATTTGTTGGAAATTTTGGCAGCACAAATTTCCAGGGGAAACTATCAAACCGTCCAAAAATGGACTGAAAAATTGTCTCAGTAGTTACTTTAATAGGCAGGAATCCCTCCAAGCCTCAAAATCGACTTTCATTTGCAAAATCAGGTCCTTGCAAGAGGTTGATTATTTTATCGAAATTTTTTTGTATTTTGGGGTTTCAATGTTGAATTTAAAGGCTTTTGAGGGTTTCACATCAGTTTCAGTTACTATCATGCCGATAGTCACTGATAATAGTTCATATTGAATGAATAATGATCCAAAAAGAGTTCTGTCCAACATTTGATTACTACGGACCATCAGCCCCCCCCCCCCCCCCCAACACACACAAAGCAACCTCAAAGGAATATGATACCCCTGCCCAACGATCAATCATGTTTTTTCTTTCTTTCAAAGGTTCTTTTCAAACTGTGTAGAGCGAAAAGAGTTCCTCCCGGAGAGTAGGGTAGAAAGCCTTTAGAATCTTCGCACCGCACTACACTGAACTTTAAAATGCTCCCCTTCTCTCCTTCAATACATCCAGCTAGAGCTCGTTTCAGAAGTGTAGGCGGACCTAGACTGATAATCTTTGGAATTGGTTAACATTATTTCTGATATTACTCGATGAAAATGAATAAAAATGAAATTGAGTGTTTACTTTTCCACGAGGAAAACTTTAAACACAAAATAATAAAGTCAGGGGTAAATTCGGTATTGATTTGAAGGAATAAAAGTTGAAAATTTGCCAAAGATTATGGTTTTAGTCCGCCTACACTTCTGAAACGAGCTCTAATTGTAGATCAACACTTCAGGGGACTTCAGGCACAGTGGGCCAAATAGCCTGGAATATAAGGGAACAGAAGGAATCTCCGCTGCAATTGGGGGTAGCTGACTCCAATTCCAAGTGCCATTTTAAATGGGGTCAGTCAGCCCCAATTTCTGCTGAAGTTCCCCATTTTCCCTACATTCTAGGTTTTGTTACTGAAAATCCTAGCAATGTCAATATATTTTTGGCTTGACGTACAACAAGGGTGGAGGGGAGCAGTTGAAAGTCCCGTCAAGGGCGGGAGATATCATGTTAGGGGTCAGCCAGCCCAATTACCTCAGAGATTCCCTATTTTCCATGTGTTCCAGATTTTGGGAAAAAATAAAAATGGCTGCATGAATAAAAAAAGAATAGGTTAGTCTTGTCGCTCGGTCTCCTTAAAAGTGGGTCCACGGCAAAGATTACAGTGGAAATCTGAGTGCTTTGAGCATGGATGTTTCAAGTCCCCTGTTGTCTTCTGACATTAAACATTCACGCACTGACATTAGTCTATAGTTGGCTGTAGGCTCCTTGACTGGAGTATAAGCCATAAAACAAGCAAAAAAAAAAAAAAAGAATAGGTTAGACAGGAGCAAAAAATGAACCATAAACCATTTTAAACAAAGACAGGTATATTTTACGTTACCTCATAACACATTTGAGGGGAAAAATAAAGTAAAATTATATCTTATTTACAAACACCTACTCATTAATTCTTCATACAGATACAATATGAATATAATGTAAAACATACAAATACATTTTTATTAGGTACTTCCTTCAATATTACTGATCACATACGATGTCACTCAACAATAACTACACAAGTTGAGGACAAAATGATAGTAAAATATTCTAACATTATAAAACTTCATAGGACGACTACATCACTTTAAAAATAGAACTGTTTAATACATTGAAATATTTCTGATCCTCTTTTATTGAGCTTCCTGAAGCATCCGAATACGTGGGTTTGCCAACTTTGAACTTACACGTACCAACATTAGACATTAACCAGGAGAAAATAAAATTTAATCACAATTCAGAGGCGGCTTGCGAAATGCGTCGATGTATACTCCATTTAAGGCTAAAGAAAAGTATCGATCGTCAGGGGGTGCAATGGAACCCCAGAGAAATCGATACTTTTCTATAGTTTTAAATGGAAAGGACATTGATACATCACATTTCACGACCCACCACTGTCACAATTCAAACAAGAGCTTTGAGGTAAAATGGATGGTGAACAGGTACTCGCTTTCCCTTCTTGCAAATGGGAATTGAAGTTAATGAATCAAAGACTCCAAACTTTTGTTCTACAAGTCATACTCATGAGATCTTTGAGTGCGCATCCAAACTCAAGGTCTTCCAGTTTCACAAAGCCAGTTAGGGAGCGTTCTGGAATTCTCCGGGGAGCTTCCCCGCTAATCCGCTAAAATACCAAGTCGTTCATTTATTCTCCGATTTCGTTTCTGATAACCCAGGGAAGCTCATCGGAGCGTTCTTGAACTCCGATGAAGTTCATCAGAACTCTTCCCCGAGGTACACCGGCTTTGCCGGAGTTCTAACTCTGGTAAAGCCGATGAAAACAAACATGGAGGAGGTAAACAACCTATTTTCATGCGTTTATACGGGTGTTTTGGAGATTATTGAAATGTAAACAGACATATTTAGCAATAACACACTGCGCCTATGATCGTTCTTAAATTCATCGGAGAACCGATGAGCATCATCAAAACATTATCGGCTTTACCGTAAACACTTCCCGGAAATTCTGATGCACTTTCCCGGTTTACCGGATCGGAGAATTCTAGAACGCTCCCTTAGTGTGAAAGGTAAAAAAATAAAAAAGCGGGAAAAGTGGAGAAGGGATGAGTTCTCCTGCAATCAATGCTCACAGTTTCATAGGGTGAAGTTTTCTTGAGACTGAGTATTTCAACACTCAATGTCAAGATAACCCATTGAATTTCACTGAATAGTCTTGATAAAATTTTGCAACAGGAATTTGAACACTTGAGAATGTTTTCAAACACCACCAGGAGCAAGATCAAGTTGGCGAAAAGTCGGACTTGACTTCAACAAAAATAACCTCACTTTTTACTCACCAAACACCATCGATGACCCCAGAGACAATATATAATAGAGACTACGCAATAGTCGTGCACGTGGTGACTGACTTTTTTTTTTTTGGAGCTCAACAGAAATTAACAAAGAGAGTATGAAGGAGCATCATCCAACATGGACCATACGGTGACTGATGCGATTCTGGAGCTTCGATTTCACTAGGCAAAAATCTTAACATCAGTCAACGTATGGTCCATGTTTGCGGTGTTCTGTTGAGACCCAAAAAAAAAAAGTTGCCACAGCGCGCAAAAATGGGCAAGATAGATATAGCATGGTCTCTATTATATATTGTCTCTAGATGACCGTCAAGTCAAGATCAAGTGTAGCTGAAGCTTCACTTGAGGTCGATTGATGCGCATTGGTTGAACTAGATCAAGTTCCAATTTGATCTAGCTTCAGTTGCTCAAGATGGAACTTCCGTCACAGGAAAGTGGCTCCAGAAAAATATCAGCTTTGCTCGTCAAAATAGACATAACATTTGAACTGCACGCTTCACTTGACTAGCCACATATTCAGGGGATGCGCAAGGGCTCATTATTTTTTTCAAGTTGTCCTACTGAGTATCGGTCAAGTCCAGCTATCCAAAGCATTTCATTACTTATGGTTGTATTTCAAAGTAAAGAAAAAAAATTAGGGAGCATTAAAAAATGATACATACATCAAGCACAACCCACTGATAAATAGAACTCCTAGACACTCCGATAGTTATGCCATTTCTGAATTCATTTTTGATAAGCGATTTTTTTTAAGTCCATAACTATACATAATGTGAACGTGAATTTATTGGGAGCTCCATTGGCGGATCCAACCCTTACGAACGGGGGTGGCGAACTTGAGATTTTTGCCCTTCGAAGACCCCCTTTCCTTTTTTTTTTCTTTGCTTACCCCTCCTTTTTCCCCCTATTTCCCTTTCTTTGCCGGAACCCCCCCGGTATCCGCCAATGGGGAGCTCCGCCAAAGAAGTCACAAGGTAGCAGGCGACCAGTCAAAATCATTTGTAAATCCCCAGTACTAATGCTCACTTTGTTTCGCTGAACTCTTACGTTCACATGGTAAGAGCATGGACCAGTTCTAGAATTCCCCAAAACAGTGCACCGGTGCAGAAAAGATTATAGAATGCTGTGTTGTAGCACATCTACATACACTGGAAATGTTGCAATTATAATCTTCCCGTAGTTGCCGATAGAATGCGCATGGGTCAAATTTGTACCGCAAAGCAAAAAGAAATGAAAAGAGGAGATTGTCTACTTTTTCATAATCCTGCACTGTTGCTGCTGCAATTTTATCTTAGGAGTGAAAAGGTTAAGCTTTGATGAAGCTCAAAATGAATATGTTGTTCAAGCTAAAAAAATCATAATCTGTAAAAATGAAAGGCTTTGGATACAGTTTTAAATCACGTTTTGGTCATAAAGGCTAAATAACCTCTTTGTCTCCCGACAGTTTCAGAGAAGGTAAACCCCTACTTTTTTCTCATCCTACCACTTATTTTGAAAAAAAAAAAAAAAAAAACATGACATGTCAGAACTCTCATAGTATGAAACAACTCTATTACTAAAGCCCCCTACACTTGGAGTATCATGTCTTTTAAAGCCACAATGATTCACGATACTGTGTGAGAGGGTGTTTTAGTACTTTTTCTCATACTGTTTTTAAGAAGATACCAGGAAAATTTTTCAATGAAACTTCAGGAAATAAAAATTATAGACAATAGATGTCCTTTTATCAGTCTCTTTTCAATGCAAACGCATCTCAGGACTTGAGAATCTAAATCATAACTCAATTCATTTTTCACAATGTACAAGGCTGCAAGAACATATGATCAATAAATTGTCAATTGGACTTTGGTCTCTTCAAAGGTCAAGCAGACTATTTTAGAGATTAAAAATCACAGGAACCATTCTTTTGGTCAGTATATATGATAGGTTAGTTGGATGAAAAATCACAGAGGAAAAGTTTCTTTTCCTTCTCAAACTTTTCCTTGTCCTCTTCAATTTTTATTAAATTTTTTTGAAATATTACAAATGAAAAAAAATAAAATTGAAAGACGCGTGAATCCCGCAAAAAAAAAAAAAAAAACAAAGTACAAATGAAAGCTCAATCAAAATACAAAGTGATAAATCTTGAAGACCAGAGATGGTTGGTAAAACACTTCAAACAGTGATCTAAAAATTAGCAAGGTTTCAAACAGAGCCAATCATTTCAGTATTACTGATACTATAAAAAAATATTCATTAGTATACCTAAGTCATACGATAAAAACTGCAGATAAAGAGCACTTCTCTTTTTACAATGTAGAGAGTTGGAATAATCTAAAAAAAAAAAAGCAAGTTCTGCAAAAATGCAGTTTCATCTCCTAATGAAGCTGGATCGAATTTAAGTAACAATTTACACCAACAGTTTTCAAACTTTTCTTCACTGCGGACCTCATTGCGGACCTTTAAACTTTTTCGCAAAAGAAGTCAAAAATTGCCATGGCAATACTTTCTCGATTTTTTCTTTTATGGCAAATATTGCAATAAATTTTCAAGGTACATACTTTGCTTTAGTTGGCTTCTCAAAATAATGGTCTTTCATCAAATCTAATAGCTAATACTATCCAAAAGAACATCCTTCCACGACATTTCCGTACTTCTTTACGTTGTATTTTTTAAAACTAATTTTAAAACAAATTCTGGATTCCAGGCAACACAGAATAACCCCAGAAAACAAAAATCTGGATTGTCCGATTTTTAAAAGTCAATTTGACTGACGCTATATTCCAAGTTTTTTGTATGAAATAGACTTGCTTTAAAAAGAAATGCATATTATTTCAAACTTGGCATCATGTAAGTTCAATAAGAAAACTTAGGACAACACTTTATTTATGGATCACCAACTTTCTACATTAGTCACTTTAGAGTCCCTTTATACTTTGAGAGCTGCGCCAAGTCTCTCAAAATGAAAAAGAAGAAGCTGATCAATGGAGACCCCAAGAGGCAGATTGCAAATGGCGGATGGCCATTTGCCTCTGCGCTGTTGCCGTTATTTTGCTATCTCTTATAGGTTAGGTTCAGGTTCTCGACAGTAACGGTCGTTATTGAAAAAGATCATGTTCTCCAGAATAATATTCAAGCAGAGGAAAAATTGAAAATAATTACTGCGGTCACTGTTACTTCAAATGTGTAATGAAAGCTAGTACGCACAAATTAATCAAACCCTCCGCAATTTACATTCGCCTCTTGCAGCTTTCTTGACAGCCAAAATCTAAGAGCCAATCAGAAATAGATTCTGACATGGCGCTACTCTCATAGTATATAGGGACTCTAAGTCAATTTAAGAAGATCAAAAGTGAGGAGGCAAACTCACTTAAGAAGAAAAAAATGAAAAATAAAAAATAAAAATTCTGCAAGATTCTCATTAATTGAGGGGGGCAAAGAGAATGGATCAACTATGATAGGAAATAATACAGATATCTACAAAACTAAGATAGACTTAACGTTATGTCAAATCTTGGTTCATTGATGAAAACTCTATGATATTCTTTAAACATCTTCCATATTCTTCCAGTAAAAGTTGTTGACTTTTGACTTTGTCCAAGCCTTTATCCTGGGCTTCCAAAGCTTGAGCTAGAAGGCATTGAACAGTCGCTTCAAGAACATCGGTTGAGAACATATTCATGGATAACCTGGCAGGAAAGAAAAATTGAATTGTTTAGACTTAATGCACAGTTTAAGAGGTTTGAGTGGATGATAAAAAGTTTCCTGAGCTAAAAAATTTAAACCTAGGTTATTAATGGGTCTGTTGCACATTTCGGCCGGCGTGTTTTAAAGTATCAATCCATAGGTAAAAAGCCGTAAAAATGACAGTGGTAGCATCAGAAAACACTAAAATTCAATGAACTCACAAATTGCAAAAAACACTAGACATTATTCATCCCTGTATCTTTCTACCACAAGCACGATATTTTGCCAAGTTAGTGCAGCACCTTCAAATAATCAAGGCCGATTGGAGATTGCCATCACAGCTGACTTCATAAACAAAAACACTGATGGCATCTAGTGGAATTCTTACGTCTCAATATCCTCAATTCCTCACAATAGGTTTTGAAAAGTATGGGAACTGATGTTTTTTCGAAAAATTATCAAAATGAAACAATCACACACAAAAGTTCCAAATATGACTCCAACTTCAATCATCATCCTTGGAACTGTTGTGTGTTATTGTTTCATTTTGATAATTTTTCGACAAAAAAATCGGTTTTCGAACCTTTCACAACCTATCGTGAGGAATTGAGGATATTGAGACGTGAGAATTCAAACAGATGCCGTCAGTGTTTACTGTTTATTTGTTTATGAAGTCAGCTGTGATGACAATCGGCCATGATTATTTGAAGCTGCCACGCTAACTTGGCAAAATATCGTGCACGTGGTGGAAAGATACAGGGGTGAATAGTGTCTAGTGTTTTTCGCAATTTGTGAGTTTATTATTGAATTTTAGTGTTTTGGTGTCTACCATTGTCATTATTACGGCTTTTTACAAATCAATTGATACTTTAAAATGCTCTAGTTGAAGTGTGCAACAGACCCATTGATAAGAAAAATATGGTAAAACCCAATTTAACTGGCTCTTGGCGTTCGCTTTCCCCTCACTCGCCATCACTAATTTTTACCCTCTCCACTATGCACCTTTGCTGGGTGGACAAAGCAAATTACAACCTCCCCAGTCCTCAACCTCTCTCCGCTTGAAGGTCCCCCGTTTTGCCAAGAGACAATGAAAGAAGGAAAGTCCTCACGTCAGCTTTTGTTGGCCGACGAGTTTGTTCAGTCCACTGTGGTGGGGGTATGTGGTCGAGTAGCGCCAAGAGCTAGTTGACATGGGTTTGACTGTAGGTAATATTTTTTTATGATGGGATTCCTTCATATTAGTTTCAGCACTTGATCGTATAAAGATAGAGCTGCAACAAGCTAAGTTGATAGTCACTGGTCAGTTAAGAAACCAATACATATGAATTGAGCATTGCAAAAGAATGATGATAGTCTTGTGAAAGCTCGCTGATCAATTTTGTACTAAGAATTTACTGACACGACATGCCACAGTTCACTCTTATCAGTTGCGATAAACTTTTTGAGTTATGTAACTTTATTTCACTACTGTAACTTCTTATATGCCATTTGTGAACCAACCCCTATTACAAGAATTTGAAGAGAAGAAACACTAAACTCAGCACTGTTTCAGTGGTTAAGTAATTAAAGTAGAACAGCTAATTTTTAATGATGTATCAAATTTTTTTTGTACAGTAAAAGAATTTGAAAAAAAAGAATTATTTTTACTTTTTGCGATTATGTCACTGTCACGATAAAATGTCATGAGCCGTAGAGGGGGGAGTTGAAAAATACTGGGACATAAAAAAAAAAAAAATGTAAGAGGCTATGCTTTTTGCAATAAGACTGTTTGTATCGCGATATACGAGGGTAGTTTGGAAAGTAAAGGTACACGACCTCTGTACAAGACATGACAACAGATATCAACCAACCGATGATAGACTCTGTATGTGATAAACACTAGAAATGAGCTGTGACCAGTCGGACGTCTATGGATCATTTACACTCTGAGAAATTGGCATTTCAATGCATTATGCTAGAATTTTCTCTCGCCGGAAGGCTCCGAATTCTCAAGCACGGAGTGCGATCTGTAATACGTTTTTTGTAACCAGAAGGGAACATTCAATGGGAATTCATTGAAAAATAGCACAAGTGTACGGTGACAACGTGACAAACCAGTAAAACGTTGCCAAATGGTGCTGGAAATTTGAAACGGGCCAGATTGAAATTCATGAACTTTCCGACAATCCAGATATTCAGAGATGATTTTCTTAAAGAACTGTTCTCGACACGCAAGAGAAAAACTGCTCAAGCTCTCACAGATTCAACTGTCAGTTACGATGAATATTTTTATCAACAAGTTGGACAGATTCTTTCATTACGATGGTACATGCCTGCTTCGCGATTTCATTTTAGTACTTAGTTTAGTAAAGCTCAGGACAATATTCATGAATAATTGTGAATCGATGGAGAACAAAATGAAAATGAAGTTAAAAGAAAATGATTTTTCATACTTGGAAGGTTGGCCTGGACAAGAGGTCGAGGAGAGATCATCAGCTATTGTCGCTAGAGTGGTTAAAGACTGGGCTGCCATTTCTTCGCGTAACTCTTCGCGATGTCGTCGAATGGCAATAGGTCCGTCTTCTATGTTTCGACACCCCACACATTTACAATTGTGTGAACAAGGTATTTTGGCCTGAAAAATTAGAATTAGAAGTTCAGTTGATTTCCTCAAAGATGTATCCGTACTAGATCTGCAGAAATTATTTAGTTCTCAAGAAAGAGATTGTGGTACTGGTAGGCAAGGCATAGGGAAAGGGTATTACTTGGAAACCACAGCAAATGGCAGCAACAGCACCATTTGCCATTTGCATTATGTCTCTAGAGCGCTCCATGATCCGTTTCTTCTTCTTCACTTTTGAAGAAGAAGAATTTGACATGGCGCAACTCTCAGTGTAACCGCTAGTTATAGTACACACGGACTCTAAAAGAAATGACATTATGGTACAAATGTTTGTCAAGTAGCAAATCCCATCTTCTTGCATTTCGTAATTAATGATGCTGAGGGCACCAAAACAATTCACACAGCATCACCAAATAAATGGTGCAAAGAGACAGAATACACAAATGCCACTTGACAAATATTTACGTCATGTTCCTTTGTTAAATCATAAGTGGCGGTAGCCGCCCAGCCCAAGTCAGAAAACGCAACCTGGAGAGCAACCGTAAACACTTATAGCTATATCTCAATCATCGCTGAATAGATCGTGAAGAAATGCAACAATATCTGATTCCTGGCAATTTACATAAGAAGCAAGCATCAAAATAGGGATCCGTTGGCAACGCAACTGACCCACAATCATGAGACTAAATGTATGTTAAAAAAGTGTCCGTAGTAGAATAAAGTGCAGCCTCTCAAATACTTCGGTTCGTTATGCTGGTGATTTCACAGCGAACGATTGGACAGAGTAAAAAAGAAATAGGGTGCTGCGGGCTGATTTTTGAAATCATTGGACAAGGCTGGTAGACTGAATAAATGAAGGGCTGCTATTGGTCTTTCTAAAATGTTTATCAAAAAATAGAACTCTGTAAACAAGTATCCCTCCACCACATAAGGTAAGTTAAAGGCCACTAAGAACAAGGGTATAGCTTATCGAATGTGGTGGGGGGATACTTTGTTACCAAGTTCTACTTTTCGATAAACACTTTAGATGGACCAATAGCAGCCCTTCATTTATCCAGTCTACGAGCCTTATCCAAAGATTTCAGAAATCAGCCTGCATAACAGGAGGAAAGAACTAAGGTACTATCACTTAAGGACAGGATAGAGAAGGATACGGCAAACTGCCAGACACCCTCAGATATGGGATGTATCGAGAGTACTCAAAGAAGGAAAATGCTCTCAAAAAGGGAAGCATTTTCTGTTTTAAAACAGTTTGTTATGCGACAAGTACAGAAAATTCTTTATTGCTCTAGATGAAATAAATCCAGACAAAAAACGAAGCGTAAAAACTAGTGCTCGGCGAGTATTGAATTATGCCCTCGAGTAGAGCCTAATCGAGTTTTTAGCAAAAGCTCCGAGTTTGAGCCGAGCTCGAGTAATCGCAATTCTTCATTTTCATAGCATTTTACTATGAAAAACAAAAACTTTACTAAACTAAAACACTCTACTAAAAAACTTTACTAAAAACTATCGACAATGAAATTTAACTTCTTCCAAATTTGTTTACTTTCTTTCTCTTCATTTCTCTAATATTGGGCAGTAAATTAAATTTATTGGGCTCTAGAGGGTGTTTTTACTTAGAGTGGAGCCTCTCGAGTATCTCAAAACTCGAGTTTCGAGCTTTTTCAGAGTACTCGCCCAGCACTAGTGAAAACATTCCAGTTTAAAAATTACCACTTTCATAACTATAACTACAGGTTATAAAAGGGTAACAAAGGCAGCAGGTTAAAAGAGATTATGCAAGCTTATTTCAAAACTTACTTCGTAACATTCGCAGTAGTTTTTCAAACAGCCTGACCGTTTACAATTACATCCTTTGGTGTGTCTCCTTTCAGTATCAGTCGCATATGTCCTTCCAATTTTGGGCCGGAAAGCATTGGGATTGCGTTCTAAACAAGACTTTATTGCTAGTTGACGATCTTCTTCGTGTTCTAGATTGTTGAAACAACAAGTGCAGTTGCACTGATAGCAAAATTCTCCGCTTGCAAAGCAATCACAATACCTGAAAAGTATTTCAAAATTAATTTTCAGCTTAAAAATGGATGAGTCGCAAATTCAAATATTGAAGACAAAGGAATTTTGAATTCAAAACAGAGTGACAGTCACCTTACACTCAAGATATCAATACCAGTTGCTGAATACAGCCACATAACATCAAGGGCGTACTTTTGTATTTACAATCAGGGTTGACACAAAACCAATCACTGATTGCCGAGATTGCCAGAAATGCTTACTTTCCAACATGGCGGACTTAAAGTAAAGAATATTTCTGTTCTGATTGTAGTATTCTACGGTTACAGTATGTATTTAAAAGGAAAAAGGGAGTGGTAATAGTAAAAAAAAATAAAAAAAAACACAAAAAATTACTTTAGAATCCACGCATACAAATTACACTCAACAAAGCAGATTTATAAAAATGTATTCATTATATCCTTTCTTCCATTTTCTTTTGGATTCAAGCATCAAAGCCAACTTGCGGAGATGGTTTGACCTCGAGTTCCTAGATAGAAATTCTTCATCAGGAATATGGAGACAAGCTCATTCTCAGCAAGTTCCGATTGGTTAATGGTTTTAGGCTTTCACAAAGCAAAAATTAGTTGAAGAAATTAAAAGTCTTTGCACAAAAGAGTTGATGAGGAGAGAGGGAAGAAGAGGAACGCACCAGAATGTCGGCAAATCTGCCTGTCTACTGCTGATTCACCGTCAAACTTAACCTATGAATTCATTCACTCGGTCGACACTTTTCGAATGCCTACAGCATCGCTTTTGCATTCCCTATAAAAAGTTTCCATCAAGGGACTCAGGTACAACCGACCAAAGAAAAGGCAACAATAAGGAAAAACAGAAACTAGAGACTTAAGGTGACTGATGGATAAAGAACAAAATAAAGCAAGGTAATCGAATAACTTAACATATGTAAAGGGATGGTGAGTTGGAACGGCTGACAAAACGGAGATAACTTACGTGGACAGTAACAAAAGGAGTGGTAAATTGAAACAAAATTCAAAAAGGATGTAGAAGAATTGCAGTCTGAGGACAAAGTTAAGGAATTCAAGGAAGTAACACAGGAAGAAAGGGGGAAGGAATCTGGATAACAAATAAAAAATTGGTTAGAAGAAAAGGACAGAAACAACATATAATAAAGAAAAAAAAAAAGAGAAAGGCAAAGGTTGGGAGGTTGGCTGCTGATCTGGGACCAAATAATGTTACGTCCTCACGGTCCCGCAAGCATGATGATCGGTGAGCACTTACGGGGAGTATAAATCCGTCTTTCGGAGGACCGTCAAGCCGTAACATAATTTGGTCCCAAGTTTCTTTTCCCCGTCTATTTATTGAAGTCTCTTTCATGTAAGGATAAGAAACATAAAAACAAGTTTCTCTTAGTTAAAAATTGGCTCATTTCCATTTGTTGAGCTGATGTTTGACTCAATGAGATGTTGAGCGGACTTTTACTTATTGACATTTATAGGATGTTTTACTCAATAAAAATACAAACACTCAAACACGGGATTTTTAATATTTTTTTTTTTTAAATGGTTGCCCCCCCCCCCCCCCCCCCCCAACACGGAAAAGGGAACTCATAGATAGATCAATATGAGGCAGAGCTACGCAAGTTTTCTTTTTAATTACAAAACTATTTACTTTTCAAAAGTGATTCAGATGGATATAAGAAGTAATCAGGCGAGCCTCTGCCAACAAAACTAATATTATTCCATGAACAACAATTTAAGTCATCATAACACTTTAGTTATTGAAATTGCAACGCTTGATGACAGCTGAAATTTTTCTCAGTCACTTTCGAAAAGTATTCGAAAAACAAAAAATCGATTACTATTTGGGGATGACCATGATAACCATGGACAAGAAAAAAGGAAATCTACACACTTGTGGATCAGAGCATTTAACTTTCCATCTACATATTACAAAATCATGGGCTGGTAAACTGATTAGAAGAAAACAAGAAAATAAACATAGTAAATAGTAAGAGAGGTACTTACAATTTCAGGCACTGAGATCGAGTACAGTTGCAAGGTTTACGCGGTCTGATACCATTGGCCTGACTTGCAGTGATCAGACTTCCTTTACTCTTCAAATTCGGTTTTTCATCATGTTCAGTCTTTATTTCCAATTTTATATCCCTTAACATCTCTTTGGTTACTTCTGGTTTATCTAACTTTTCAAATTTGGAGGATATAGATACTGCATTTAGGTTTGATTTTGAATCCTGCTGTACTTGCTGAATATACTGTGTCGGTAACATGACAACGTTTACCGATTTTCCAGAAGAGACCGGAGTGACAGTGCCCGACGGACTAGGAACAGTATACAGTAAGCTTCCGCTTCCTGTCGATCGTGCTGGTGCGATGGAAACAATTTTTGGGCGCAAAGGAGGTTTGCTGCCTATGCTAGTGCTACTTGAAACTGTAGTAATATTACTTGACGAACTAGCATTGATTGTTAGGATGTTGCTTCCACTTGAATTACTGGAGGTTGGTGAGATTGAAGTGGATGGGGCAGGTAAGATTGTGACCGGAAAAGTTTTCACTTCAGACGGAGATGCTGTGGACAGAGCCGTGGTGACAGAAACAACAGTTGTCTGATTGACACTGCTGTTAGGAACCAGGGTAGCTGTGCTATTACCAGCACCCACAACTCTGACTAATTGCACCTGTAACATTTGAAAAGAATTTAGGAAATTTGAGATTGAATGAAAACCGTATAAACTGCTTTTCCTTATCCGTTTTCATGTTCAAGAGCAAAAAACGAATAGAATCTTACCCATTGGTATCTATTCTAAACATTCTTTCTTGTCTTTTTGACCATTTAGTCATGTGGTGATGTGCATAGCTTTGGTGCTGATAGTATAAATATGACATCTGCAAATTATAAATGACATCAGATCTCCCCTAAAATTCTAAGAGAGGAACGTACTTACTAATTGATCTCTTTTCATGTTATTTTTCACTTCTTTAATAAATTTTGTGCTCTTGAAAAATTGTTGACTTTAACAATGGGATGTTCACTTATTTACCATACATATATTACATGATAAGGAAAAATACCTTTCAGTGCGTTAAAAGAAGGAAGAATAAACTGCTACGCGCCTTGGAAATAACCCAGAGTAATTTTTTTTAGCGTGTTAAAAAAACTAAGAATCATTTATTAAGAGCGTTAAATGAGGCATGACATTTCTTTAAGCACGCATAATAAAACAAACAAAAAGTAATATTTTTTCCGAAAATTCCCAAAAAAATTTAGGCGATTTTTTTAGTCAAATTTTTGGGAGAAGGCGTGAAAATTTTTAGAAGGAAGAACATTCTGCACCTCTGCTGACACGTGCAGTCAATTTTTTTCTCGTGCTTTAAGGCCCACTCACAAAAACAACAACACACATATGTCAACTGGTTTCGTACGAACTATCGATCCTAAAAATTTGATCAAAACTTTTTAAGATCCAGGTTTGTGCACTCATCTTGTTGGTGTAAATTCAAAAGAAAGACCGAAGTAGGTCTGCAAAGTGAACTTGGCAGAGTTATAAATTAAAATCATCAACGTACCTGTTTGCTTCCTGGCAGCTGAATTTGATGGAGAGTTCCCACGTTTGAAACTCCCGAGGGTACCATATTTTGCGGATTCTGCAGTCTAATTACTTGCTGGCCAGGTGCCAAAAATGTTGCTGGTTTCAGGGCGTTACCCTGAAAGTTTTTGAGAAAAACTAATGAGAACAAAAGTCAAAGTTTAGAACTGAGCAAGTTTGCCGTTTTGTTAACAGTTTGGTATTATTGTCAGAGCACTGATTCACAGGGTCAACAGGAACCGCAGTCCCTTCCCAACATACGCAGAAACCTCAAAACCAGTGCAGCTTTCCTATTCAGTAATCACTGATTGGTAAATTTTCTTGACTTTGGTGGAGATTTCATTTTGTTCACTCATTTTTGAATTAGAGTTCTCCAATGTTTTTTTTTTTTTGTAATTGCATCTGACCACACCAATTGCATGTACAGAGAAACCTTGATTTACAAGAGCAGGATCTACCGCATTCCCCAAAGACCGTCAATTTTGACTGTCCTAGCTGCACTCCCATTAGAACGCAATTTACCAATTTCGGCAATTTACAGTACTTTCTTTGGACCCCAAATACAAAAATTTACCATGATAGAACGGATTTTACAACAAAAATTGCAAATTTTCAGCATTCAATACTGTTTTCCTACAAATTGGGCACTGTCCAGAGCAATCTCAATAATTGAAGTGCGATTACTGCAAGTCAGATGAAAGAAGACGAGTCATACTCGAAAGTTAAATACAGCTCCCAAGCTTTGTCAAAAAGTTTTCCTAAAGTTTCTGGAGGACAAAAACGTAATAAATAGCAAAATAGCAAACATTTGAAGGTGTTCGTTGCCATTTGTGCCACGATTACACATTGTTGATCGTGACATATCAACAGCATAGTGGGACTTTAAACCCCCTGGGGGGGGGGGGGGGGATCAGCAAGGTACTACACAGCAAAATAATTTAGCTCCCCCCCCCCCCCCCCCCCCCCCCCCCCCCCCCGGTGACCGTGAGACAAGTAATGTCCAAACCTACAAAAATTATACTAAGCCCCAATGTAATTTGGGCACGAGCATCCTCCAAAGATGCCTTGAACGCTCATTACAGACAGTTGGAAACACCACCAATAACTGACGTAAAACAATACACAGGTATGCATAGTGCAATTTAGCATTATTTCTAGATCTAGGTTAAAAATTTAGTGATTTTACCTTACTTAGTAACAACTTTTCAAAGTAAGAACACAATGATTTGCTACGGATGAATTGGGTCAAATAGGTCTCATCTTTTTGTTACGTTTTCCTAATCAAAAGTTGGCACAAGCAAATAGGGTGTTTATGAACCAGTCCTTGAAACTTTCAAGCTTACAGTTTACGCAGATTGCTTAATTTACAGTGAAGTTGCTCTGCAATAGAGCGTGACCCTATCCTTCACATGAGCGCCCAGAAGTCTCAGTGATGCTTGAGGATGTATAATTAGGGGGAAAGAGGGGACGAGAACTATCCTTAAAATGAGTGGAAAAAGAGAGAGAAATTGGCAAGCATGAAATAGTTCACCACTGGCGATTCATCTAAAAGGTTGGGCTGCTCGATCACATAATAAGGCTATTTGCACAAACTTTAAGCTTCAAAGTCTCAAAGGCGGTGCAGAATCACACTTACTGCCCGTAAGGACTATTAATCAGAATAATTTGATCAAAAAAACTAGATCTCTTGATCAAATTATACCTTGGAGCAATGACAAATTTCCGTAAGCTGTCTACAGAGTCTTTTCCATACTTTTTCCCAGTTTTACTTTACGTTTCAGTACAGTAGCCACTCCAGTTCTACTAATACAGTGCTGGTTCTGTTTCATCAGGTGATTTGAATTTTTTTTTCTCTTTTTGTGTACAACCTTATTCATCATATTACAATGTTAATAGGCAAACATTACCTGTCGAAGGAAAATTTTTTGCATGGCAATCTTGCCTTTCGCTTGAGGTCCTGGCGCAGGCAGGATTTTAGAAGGTGATTTCATCAGAGTAACCTTTTTGGGACTAGTTCCAATTTTGTTTACAACAATGCTCTGAAAGAAAAAAAAAATATCATTGAAATAACCTGCAAAAAGGAATCATAGCTGGTATTTATAACTACCTAACTGAAATAGGAAAATGGAATTGAACAATGTCTCATTTTCTTCGACATTTTCACGAAAATGTCGCCAAATTTCAGAAATTCCTGACGCCTTCGGAAGGCCCATTGGCAATAAGCAACAAAATTACACAAGAAGCCCGAAAATTGAATATGAAAGAGAAATACTTTCTCTTTCTCTTTCATATTGGCAATAAGTGAGAAACACATGTCTAATAGTTTTATTTTAGCTACATTTTCGGGTAATGAAGCTGTTGTAAACTTTTGCTACAGGCATATTAATAGTTGATTAAGGGGTAGGACCCTATAGAAATGACAGTAAGCGCACTAAAAAATCATGAAATGCACTCCAAAACTCATTAAATGCTTGTAGACGTGAGACCATAATGGCGGTATTACATTGGGTTTCCCGATCTTAATCAGCTCCATCCTCATGAGGTGTTCTCGCGACACCACACAAGAAGAAGAAGAAGCATACAATTGCCATAACATTTGGGCGGTAATCACCACTATTATGCGTTTGAAACCATAAGCCTGCAGCAAAAGTTAGCGGCAGCTTCATTCTTTCTATAATCGGAGGCGGTGACTTCTGAGCCTCCCCTTGGAAGTCAAAAAATGTTCGTGAATATCACAAGGTTTGACTTACAGACCAAAAACTGAAAATCAGCATTTGAACCCAGAAAAACTGCAGTTAAAACCTGTATCCTGAAGGATGTTTTATTTTTAGCCCTCGTTGCACTGCGTAAGAGTGACTTTTAGCACATTTGTGAATCGCACCTTTACGGAAATTTAATGGACTGTTTTCGGTTTCGGTCCACTCAAGGACCCCTCCCCCAAAAATAGAATACTTTAAATGGCATCCCCTAATTTACATTAAACAGATGATTCAAAGAAGCGTAAAATTATAAGATAAAGCGCAAATCCATGTCATGACACTCCTAATCAGAATAAAAACTTGGCTTCATTTTGAAGCATGATTGTTTAGTCTGCCATTTTGAGAAGTTCCATATTGTTCTTACGCAGAGCAATGATGAAGACAGAGATAAATCCACCATTTTGAATGGAAACTAAAAGAGACAGAAAAAAATATTTCCGCCGGCTCTTAAAGGAGTTTCCATTCTGATAGTACTATACTAGGATGGTAAAAATCTTACTTTTTGTGGCGAAGATGGGATTATTTGCTGTAATTTTCCAGGTCCTAGAAGACCAGCTTGCTTTGCTTGAACCAAGGTAATAGATTTATTGGGGCTTGCTGCAATACTTTGAGGCAGACTGACTCCAGTGACAACTTTAATATTTTGAGAGGGTGTGGTTATAGGCACTGTTTTACTGGTAGTGGTTTCTGACGTCAATAGTACATGTTGCACAGGCTGCGGCGTTAAATCAGAGTTGATTATCATTTTTGCAGATTGCTGGAAGAGAGAATCATGCCAATTTTAGTATGATTTAACACATCAACACAAAATGAAACTCATTTGTAAAGAGACAAAGTACATATTTCACAGGGTTATAAATAAAACCTTATTTTCTTCAAGGAAGCCTTCCAGTCATTATAGAAAGGGACAGTTAAACTGTCAACAAATGCCAAAACCCAGACCCAACCTCACAGAGGGGACTGCCGGGATTTTGTCACGTGAGCTAGTTGCTAAAAGAAAAATACGAGGGGTGGGCAAAGCAGGGTTTTTTAAAACAAAACAAAGGTCGAAGCAAAGCAGGTCTTGCTTCTCGAATCTGAAGCGAAACCAAAGCATGCAGCCTCAAAAATTGAGATGAATCCGCGCTCTTTGTTTACAAACCAAAATTAATTCAAAATTAGAATTCGAATTAATAGTTTACCAGATCCCCCTCCCTCTACTCAGTGCTGACCTTCCAAAATCTGCACTTGATCCATAAAAAGGACACGTTACAAAAATTATGCTCGATATTGCTTGGAAACAAATTACCTTGAAGAAAACCTTTCCAGATCAAATGAGCGATTTGTTTCTTTTGCTGGCTGTTTACAAAGTTACAGGTGTTCAGTTTCTGACGCAGACTAATGAGCTGAATTTTCATACAATCATTTCTGCAAAGCATTGCTGATTTGTCAGATTTTAAACAGCAAAGTAGCAGTCTAGAGCTTTTGTAACAGTTTATTTGCAAAAAAAATTGGTCTTTCGGTTTTCTGAATCTAATCTGATATCAATTGTCAACGATTAATCACTTCAAATGAATGCTATGAAAAGCAACTTACGTTTCTTGACTGATCAATACTGGTAGAGGCAGCACGCTTCACACCAGCTTTTGTGATTGTCCTGAAACCTTGGACCGTTTGAAATGAGACCGGTTTTGGCTGCACTGCAACTTTCTTTACAGGTTTCAAATGTACGACGTTGGACCCTGTCCCAGAACTTTTAGAATTGGACGCATTAGAATTGTTGACCATCTGCATTTTAGGTGAAAATTGACCGATCATTTTTGTTGAGACTATTTGCCCTCCACTTACAGTGACTTTCATGATTTGTCCGGGAAAATTGAAAGCATTTTTTATTACATTCATTGGTTGCGTCGAAACTTGTGAATCTTCAGATTTGCTGTCAGATGGGCTTTTGTCCTCCGACTTCTCTACGTCATTCTCCTGTAGTTCATCAATCTGGACCTCAACTTCTTCCACATCTTCGTTTAAACCGCTTATAATCACAGAGTTATCAGAAACATCTTCTTCCTCAATCTCCACCTCCTAATAAAAAAGAAAAAGAAAAGACAAATGATTTAAAGAAGAAAGCATTATTAATATTCCTGCTCTTTGATCTAGGTGGCTCATATTTGTATAAAAATTAAAAGTAGTAGTAGTAAAGTCCAGCCGCCCAAACACGTGGTTCGTTATGCTGATATTTCACAGCGAACGACTGGACTGCATAAAAAAGAAGGGGTGGGAAAGACAATCAAAGTATTCTCAAAACAAAGGATAGGAAAGAGGAGAGTACCAGCGACCTGCCAGGGACTCTCAAGTTTGGGAAGGATATACCTAGAGCACTCAAGGAGGTAAAGTGCTCTAAATATATTTAGTTTTTTTTTTTCTCTCTAACGAAATATTTCTCAACTCTCTATTTCTCTCTATTTTGTTTCATTTCTTGTGTATTTATTTCTTTATTAATTTTTTTTTTTTTTAATAATTAAAAAAAGGGTATAACTCTGGCAACTCTGCTAAGAATAATCGCAAAAACTGCGGAAGAATCTTTTCCTTCCCATCTCCTCTCTTCTGTCAACTCTCTTTTCAGCTGTGCAACTCTTGTCTCCTTTCTTCTTCTTCAACTCACTTTAGAACTGTTCAACTTTTCTCTCTATGTTTTACAGAAGATAATTCACTCTCTCATTTTAACAAACAAAAAAAAACAAAAACAAAACAAAACAAAAATTATAAAAAATTATAGTTTTTATATTTTTTCCCCCCAAAATTTAAAGTTATAACCAATTGCTTTGTAGCTAAAACACATGAAATGAATCGAAACTAATTTTAGTTTGATCAGATGATTCAAAATAGAGGTGGTTGATTCAAAGTTACAGTGATAAAATCAAGACTTTAATTCATGCTTACACAAGTTCTTGGGAAGTTTATTAGATAAGAATAAGAGATCTAGAACTTCTGAAAATTAGACAAGAAACACATTTCACAAGTTACTTAAAGTTTTAAGGGTCATCCTTTAGAGACTCTTTCATTTACAACTGAAAAATGTTAAATTTCATTAGATACGTATATACCGCAGGCAAATCGCAATCCGCTTGCAATTTGCCTAGGCAAAGAGCAAGCCTTCTATTTACGAACAGAAAAAATTCAGATCAAGTGTAATAGACAAAATAAGGATATTAAAATGGGAACCAGGCCAACAACAAATAAGAACTTCCGAGACGTTTCGGTGCACTCACAGCACCAAAACTGTGTGTTTTGTAACACATAGATTCTAGCGGGAGAAAAGGAAAAAGGGCAGATTCTTGGATCTGTTAGTGGGATCTGCCAACAGCACAGCGCGGCGGCCGTACACTAATAAGCAAGCATTGGATGTGTAAATGGGAATAAGGCAATGGTGTTCCGTCTCTCTTGAACTCACACCATCAACCATTTTTTAACCCTTCCCCCTCGTATGTCGGATATATTCGACCAGGGAAAAGTTGAGTTCCACTCACAGGTCGGATATATCCGACAAAAAAAATATACCTTCTAAAGACTCGATTGCCGGATATATTCGGCGCGCTTGACCAAAGATGAGCTCTAGCGGATTTTATGGGAACTAGGACGAACATCACGCACTTCACCAGCGCGCTCTGTACACCGTGATGTGAGTTTTTTACAGATCATATGGTTTGTTTTCATATCGTGTTGTTGAAGCTCCACGAGCTGGTGGGGCGGTCGGGTA
The DNA here is from genome assembly GCA_011764245.1 of Trialeurodes vaporariorum. NCBI lineage: Eukaryota > Metazoa > Arthropoda > Insecta > Hemiptera > Aleyrodidae > Trialeurodes > Trialeurodes vaporariorum. Next base: position 14,387,407 of record VMOF01000024.1, on the reverse strand, counting down.
AAAATGCTCACGAGTGGAAAGGGTTAAGCAGGCAAAGCAAGTTTTTTTTTTTTCTTTTATACAGCAAATTTTTTTCTCAGAACTTGCCTTGACTTGCATTGCTCACTGAGTCAATTTACCTTTAGACAACTCTTTTATTTATTCGCTCAATTTTGCTTACATTATTATTTTATTTTACTGTTAATTAACCTGTTGTTCATTTTTAATTTTTCGTTAATTTCTTAAAGAAGAGGTTCAGACCTTTTCTTTCTTAATTTTGGCTACTTATTAGCGATGGCGAAGACTTTCGAAAGGTCTTGGGGTCTTCCATCTAGTTCAGCTTTGTTTCCCATTTGTATAATTCTCTCTTCCTCCCTCTCTAAGTGAGCACACGAATTCAGTTGAGACAGTTCCTGCTCTGGAAATAACTTAAATGAATAATTAAGAAAAAACAGTTAACTTACGTTAATGGAGACTTCTTCTGAAATAATCTCAGTTTCCAGTCCATCTGTTTCATCAGTGACTATTTCTTCCACTATGACTTCATGGATATCTCCTTCCTGGATATCTCCTTCATGGACTTCATGGATCTCTTCTTCTTGGATTTCAAGAATTTCTTCTTCATGGACTTCTTCTTCTTCCTGGACTTCTTCTTCTTTGATTACTTCTTCTTCAATTTCAATTTGAGCTTCGGAGGATGGATCACCATGATGAAGCCGATCAAGCTCTGCTTGCAAAGTCACCAATGATTCTAGATCGCTCACTGAAAATTGATCGCCTTGGGAGAGACTAAGTTCCGATAGAGCTTCTTCTCCGACGACCTCCTCTTTCCCATCACCACCTGAGGAAAGGTATCAATTAATAATTGACAATAATGAACAATATCATGATTCTATATTAATTGATGCATAGTTGATTTGATCATGTTACAAAATAAATAAAACACTTATTTCGTAACAAGAAGAGTAAAACATTGATCTTGGAAGACTAAATCATTCTAGATCAAACCACAGAGGCCCATCAGATCAGAATCTGAAGAAATTTGGTTTGCAGTAAATTTATAGAAGTTTTGTTTTGATTTGAAGGAATGAGAATTGAAAATACTCTGTAGATAATTGGACCCAGTCACCTACACATTAGAAACAAGCTCCAGAAATAAGCCAAATTTCTTTGCTAATCAATCGCTCACCGACGCGCAATTGAAAGCGTAGCAATAACCGTCAAGAGTGCAATCCTCGACATACGTCTACTTTTACCTTGCAAGAGAGAAAAGATGAGGAGGCAATTTAGAGGGACAACTCGATGAAAAAATTCAAATTCCAAATCCAACAGCTGATTAGATGACATACAAAACCTGCTGACTTCTCAATTCTCAACGCAACGCATAACCGGATGCTCGCAATGTCCTCATATACCAGTCAAAGTTGTATATTCTCAAACTTTTGAGAACTTTTCCAGACCTCCCAATGTCTGTCTTCCTCCCCATAATTTAAGGAGGATTGACAGGGAAACTTAAATCTAGTGGGACAGCATCAATGTCTTTTGGGGTGCGCAGATGATAAATGTTCATTAACGTTTTCCACCAAGGCTGTCAATAAAGATCCACCAAATAGAGCTAGTTCTCGAAAAGAAAACTTTGACATCACTGCGGTGAGGCCCAGAAGTATAATCATTAGGCTGCATTGAATGATAGAAAGAAACGTAGAGTGGACGAGTAAAAGTAAACATGACTTGTGAAAGTAAGTCCTGCTTAAAAGCAAAAGGGGCGAATGGAATGCTATGATGTGGAAGACATACCTGAAAATGTTGGCATTTTGGATCAAAACATTAATAAAGATGGTTGAAAGGTAAAACAATTGCCAAAGAAAGAAACGTAAGAGATGAAGAAGGTCGAATTAAATTGAAACACAACAGTGACTTGAATGATGCAAAAGGTTTAATTAACTGTGCTTGATACAGATAACCTCTGCGGAAGCATATTTTAGATAGGACTTAAATAAGAAAAAAAAAAACATTTTTAAAGTTAACAGAACAGATAGTTACGCGGTTTACAGCAATTTAGTACAGGGACTAGAAGCCAAAACAAAAACACCGACAAAACCGCGAGAGTAATTTTCAAATTCGAAGGGAAAACTAGGCGCCATTTCTGTCGAAATCACCAAATGCTTGAATGACGCGCCATGGATGCCACCTAAGCAGGGAAATTTAAACGAGAGTGATAGGGATGAGAAGGTTTAGGATGGGTTCTGATGAACTATCGGCGGCTAAAACTCGGAGGAAAAAGGGTGATTTCTACAAAAAGGGATCATCAAAACAAATACGAGGATCTAGATACTCGTTTTCAGACATACAAATGTCACGGAGCTTTGTTTCGTCGACAAAATATTCAAGTTTTGGGGTTCAGAAAGACTGAAGTTCAAGGAGGGGCATGACCAAAACCAAAAAGCCAAACACTAAAAGTGCACGCGCGAAATTAGAAAAATGATTCGAGTAGAATGAAGAGTTAAGCTCTGAATAATCATGGAAAAAGAGCCGATTTAGTGATACATTAAATTAAAATTACCTAAGTTCGGTGCAGGCATAATGAATTTGTTCAAAATCACGCGCCCACCATTACTAGCCCACAATGCAATTCTGCAGATTTATCTTTTTCAAAACAACTGAGATTTGTAAGTCAAAACACCAACGAAAGAAAACATTTTCACAAAATTGGTACAATCGGGATTAAAAAAATCAATTCAAAATGTATAACAAGCTTTAAGGGGCAAAATTTGTTATTAAACAACCCTAAAGAGTTTTAATTGATAAAATAAAAATTAAAACTCATCAAGATTAAGAAAGTAGTTTTTGTTTAAAGTAGTGTGTATTTGAAAGTCCGAATTTCACATTTTTCTCCTTTCGGAATCGTGATATCGTGAAATAATGGGAATGAAGAAACGAACCAACCAATCCCCGATTGACGACCTTGAGACATTTCTGGACAAGATGGCCAAAACCCAAAAACTAAAAACCCATCATTAACAAAATTGAATAAACTAAAAATACTTGGATGACATTTTCAAGTTAAAAAGAATGTAGTTTTCTTTCTTTTTATAGTTACGGACAATGAATCCTGCTGAGAAATTGCGGATTTTTTATCTCGATTCTGTAACAGTTAGCGAGACTCGTGGTAATTTTTTGTCCGCAAAGTGGTCACGTTGTCTGTTTCGCTAAATAGTAAAAACAACAACATCATCCTTCATCATGCGATTTACATGCGAAACATCGTTGTTTATACCCAAATGTGATGGCTGATTTTTGTGATTACGGGAAAGATCAACGAATAACCTGATAAATTTCGTACCTTATAAGAATATTCTCGGTGTTTGTTTTACTATCAATTTCATAGATCATTAAAAATGACATCGTTATCTGTAGTGCGAGCACAGCTTGCAACCTTAGCTGGCTCGGGTGGTTCCCACAAAGACCAAGCCGACAAGTAAGTCCCATTCTGTGAGAGTTTGGTGAAACATTATAATCGTGTCAATCATCCCTTGAACCTGCAGTGGTCGGCAACTTAATGTATGAGGATCAATTTTTGTGTCTGGTACTTTAACTAAGTATATAATTCATTCCTTTGGTCTGATTATTTTGTTTTTCTTGAGGGGCAGCAGCCACTGAGAGCCGCTTGTCCAAAAATTTTGACTATCGTAATTTTTAGTAAAAAGCCAAGGAATTCACATGTACTCTCTCTTGTTAAACTCTTTATTTCTACTGTGTATTTCAGCCTTAAGTTATTTACTGTCCTATTATGGCTCTTCCATTTCTCCGCCTCTCCCGTGTAAAGCAGTACCATAACTTCTTTTGTTCGTGTGTCCCACTCATAAACTCTTCTACTCAACTTAGGACTACGTTTCCCCTTTTACATGTAGCATTGTATCAGTATGTTCCCTGT